>VZUA01002608.1:0-16656 GCA_013401035.1 Horornis vulcanius | reverse complement strand
CAAGCATTGAAAGGAGAAGGCATAATAATTATTAAGTATAACAAGTATTAGTTAAAGAGTAAATTTTTTCCAGTTGAAGGTGTCCCTGCTCATGGCAAGGGGATGATCTTGATGGTCCCCTCCAGTTCAAATCATTCTCTGACTCTGTGATTAGATACAGCCTAGAGCTCAAAGAATCCTCCTATCATTTGTGAAAAGCAACTGAAAGAAATGGGCCTTTTGTCAACAGGTTGAACCTCACTATCCAAAAGCTCATTCCCCAGCCTAAAAAATGTAAATGCCTGCAAATAGAAAGGTCATCACAACTGCAAGATCATTGCACTGGGAGGCGCAGCCTGTTTTGGCTCAGCACCTGCTGGGTTTAGGAGGAAGTCAAATGCCACTCTTGGCTGACATGCTTTGGTTTTACCTTGTTAAAAACAAATCAGTTTGACTCCAGGCGGCTCCACTACTGTAGTAAAAACTGCAATTATTCAGCACTGCAGTGGCTGTTACCCAGGACAATTAGGCCAAATTTACCCTCACACCCTGAGTGGTCTTGTGGCTCCTTCCCTGAGGTCAGCTGTAATATTGTGGCTACCTGTAGTCCTGAGTTTCATGCCTGGGATGTTTTGATCTTGGAAGGGTTCTTTCCCATGTGTTCTTCTGGTAAACAGAAGAACAATGTTTTGTAAATATAAGGATGTTTACATTCTTTCTTATAGGAGGGGACCTTCTGATGTCCCTCTGGGATGACCAATTGATTGAAAAGTTTACCTTTGTGTTACCAACCAAATTGGCCTCTGACATTCTGTATAAAGGGGAGGTCATCCCACAATAAAGGAGAACCCACTAGAAAGAAGAACTCCTTTCTAAAGGAGCCTGTGTCTCTTCTGTTTGTGTCTGTTGTGACAGCTACATCCACACTATTGAACACTCTTGCTCTCCAAAATAGGTGGGCACATCCTAAATGCTTTTTTGGAAATGGTCAGTGCCCAAGCTAATTCCTTAACAGTGCCTGCAAATTGGCTGGAAGGTGTGGTTAAACTGAGCCAAAAACTCACCAGGTATTTTCTAATAATGTAAAGGGGCAGACAATCAAATTTTGGTGCCGATACTGTCTGACACAAAACAATTTTCAGAACAAGAAGGATATTTGGATGCTGAAGTTGGTCACTGATTGGATTTTGCTGTATATTTGACTACACTGAGCCTTCAACAGGACTTGGAGCATATGGGAGTGTGTGGTGATGTAAAGTATCACTAAATTATATGCATTAAGTTTGAAAATTACTGTATTGAGGTATCAGGGTTCTTTCTGCCTCATTTATCTGCAGCTGATACAAACAGCCATATTAAATTTCCTAACAAACTCAGCAAAATAAAAAAGTAAGGGAAGAAAGGAACCACCACCACCACCAGAAGGTTAACAGTGTTATGATTTTCGGTAAAATACTTCTGAGTGAGAAAAGATTCTTTGCTTTATGGGACAACTGTTAATAATGCCAACTCGGAGACATATTACAAATTCAGACGTTCCGGGGGCTTTTCTAATCCTCAATTGCAGTTTGTCAGTGCTTCAGGAATATTCCCTTGCTCCAATTGTTCATCCTCAGCAGGAGCTGGATTAGCAACATCAGAGTCTGCAGATGTGTATTGTTTCCCATTAGTCTCAGCTTGAGCCTGGTGTTATGTCCTTTTCATCAGGAACCTCCAACTCTAAGTCAGTGAACCAGGACTAATGATCCCAGCTTTCCTGGGAGACATCAGAGTCTGTGTACGTAATGTCCAGAGCTTTGGCTTCTGCTGCTGTTGGCCATTTAATGTGCTGCTTAAGCCTCAGACCACTTACTCCCCTCTGCAGCATAAGCTGCAGCCTTCTCACAATGTTTCCAAGAAAATAGACACTTGAATATCATTTTCACTTCATCTCTTTGAATTTCTTTTATAGTTGCATCTGGCAGGAAAGAGGGAGTGGGGGGGATGGAGGGGAAAGAAAGATGGAAAAGAATAAATTTGAAAACACTTAAATGTTGATGGCCAACATTTGCACTTTTACCAGCAGACTACCCGCAAATAAGAATTATTTACAAATTATTATTTGGCAGGAATGGGGGAAAAAAATGCCATCATTCACATTGATGAATAATATCTGAGGTAGATTATTCAGCCAAGTCTACTCAACAGTATCAGATGGAGACGTGCTTTGTAAAGGTTACTTCTGTCCTTTTTTTCTCTCTGTTTTCTTGGTAACCCTGTTGGCCTCTCATAGATATCAAATTCGTGTTTCCATCTCAACACAGTGAATAAAGAGCTCCCTTTAGAAACAGACTTTTTTGATAGAGACGGGGATATTTCTGTAATGGAACCAGCAACTTGAACCTTCTGCTCTGGACTTTAATATGAACATATAAGACTTCCCCTGGCTGCCCTCCTTTTATAACCAGCTGCCTAAAAAATATTTTTCATGCTTTGTGATACTAGGTGTATTTTTTAATGAAGGTTTAAAGAATTTCCTCCAAAGTTCCTCTGAAACCTGCACACCATAATATTCCAGTGAAGTCTGTTTCTTGATTTGCCAGTCTGTTTAAAAGGCTTGTAAGGCAGTGTTAGAGCAGAATTTCACTTTAATTGGCATTGCTCCTAGCTATTTAAGCAATGTGCTGAACTGTCTATCATCAAACCTGGGCAGCCAGAACAGTTTCTTACCACCAACTTGATATTATTTAAAGTCAAATACTTACAGCCTAGATAGTGATGTTTTGGCTGTATTGAGAACTTTAGAAATCATTGTCTGTAATTTCCCCAAGTATGTTTCTTATTCTAAATGTTTTAGCTCAATACAGACCACAAATATGAAAAAAAAATTTAAAATCCCTTGGATAGCTGAGATTTTAACTTTTGGCATTTATTGCTATTGTGATAAGACACAGGATTCTAATTAGGCATCAAGATTTTCTTTTTAATTGAGTGCTATCAAATTCCTCAAAAAGAGACTGACTTCCTTCTCTGGAAAGATTGATATGAGAGAGGATTTGGATATGGGCAGTGGGATGGGCACAAAAAGGTGCTTGTGTGGTTGGACTCAGAGGGTGGTGGTTAATGGATCACACTCAGCCTGGAGGCCAGTGAATAACCCATGATCCCTCCTGGGACTTGTCCTGCACAATTTCTGTGCTGATGCCCCGAAGGGGGAGATGGACTCTGCTCTCAGCAAGTTGTCAGGTGATGCCAAACTGATGGGACCAGTTGATACAGCCCAAGGCTGGGTTATGACCACAGGGTTTCAGAGAGTGGGGATTGATGAGCTGACAGGAGCCTGATGGAACTCAACAAGGACAAATGCCCTGCCCACAGGAAGGGGAGCCTTTTGCAGTGCTACAGGCTGGGCACTGAGGGGTTCAGGGGCAGCTCGTGGCCAGTGTCCAGAGTGAGCTCTGGCAGCAGCAAGGGCCAGCAGCACCCTGGGCTGTATGAGCAGGAGGAGAGCCAGCAGTCCAAGGAAAGGGATTATCCCCCTTTCCTCAGCACTCAGACCACAAATACTGTACTGCAGTTTCAGGCTCCTGATCCATAAAAAACTGACCAACCACAAAATGTTCGAGGAGGGTCCCCAGGGTGCTCAGGGCTGGAGCAGCTGCTTGGTGTAGGAACACGGTGGGATTGTTCAACCCAGAGAAATGGCTGTTTGGTGAGGCCTGAGATCAACCTCTAGCACTTATGATAAGGTTATCAAGAAGATCTAGCCAGGCTGTTCACAAGGTGAGAAGATGAAAGACAGTAGGAGTAACAGAAAACAAAATGAAGGACAATTTCCCCATGACAGGTGGGTATTGGGGCTACTCTTCTGGGACATTGTGCATCCTGCACACAGTAATCTGTGCTGACCCCCAAACTGACCCTGTTTTGAGCAGCTGGTTGGACTACAGACCTCCCCATGTCCCTTCCAAGTTAGTCTATCCTATGATCTTGAGATATTGTGATTCCAGCCTAGAAGGAATAAGAAAGCTAGACCTGGGATTTACATGCCATGGTTCTGATCTAAAAATCAAGGAATTCACTGGAAAAAAAAATGCTTCTTAAATTTTTGTTTTGAATTATACTCTGGGTGAGAATGTCTAGGTTCTGTTTTGATCTGGTGTCTCGACATGATGGCTCTTCAGATGAAAGGACTCTGTTTTTGCTTTAAGGGTGCAAAATCACATAGCTGATACTATGAAAGGTGTTTCTTATAAAAGGAAAATATTGATCCATTGATAGTTATCCTAAGAAGATACTTTAAATTGCCATTCCCTCTGTCTCTGAATGGTGTTTGACAATACATACTCAAATTATTTCTACACACACCCCCCCAAAAAAAACCGCCAACAGTTTCAATAATCTGTAATTTTCTCTTTATTCTATAGACAGGGATATATTTTCTACACAGGCTTCTAAGTTTTCATACTGAGACTTTCATGCAGCACTTTCAAAGACTCTATATTAATCAGGTTGTCAGGCAGCTGAGGGTCAGTACTTTTCTTTCTTTGGGTCTCAGTGTCAATCTGTACAGCTTAAGGAGGGAATTGAAAGAAAGTGTATTTTTGCCTGAACGGTTTTGTAACTTTACCTGAAAAATTCATCATCATCAATACCCCTTCTTAAATTAGCCTTCAATCCCAGTAAGTTCTGTATCAAAAAACAGCTGCTTGTGATAGAGAAATGATTTGCTGGAACAACGAAAAAATCATTTCCCATTACTGCAGGTACCAGTTTAACCTGCTATTCATAGATTTTTTTTTTTTTTCCAGGGTTGTCTCACATTCAGCCAGAGGAAGCTACACTTAGTACAAAAGCATAATAATTTGGGGTCTGAATATCATTCTTATCAATGGTTTATCATTATCTTCTCCTCCCCCACACACACTAATTAGTCATGTAATTTCTTTCAATGACAATGTTGATTACTTTGGTCAACATTTTCTTATTCCTTCATACCTGAGAGCTTTGCAAAACCTAAACACAAGAGCATCATCAGCTTCCTGAATATGTCCTTCATGGAAAGTTTCTTGTATGGCTCTTCCTTAGCAGGACCTCATCACGTCTGTGAAAGCTTTAACTCAGGGACATATTTCTATTAGCAAGTGAAAAAACACCAGGAACCATTCTTTCCAAGGAGCCAACGTTGTGGCTGTTGTCATCCCATCAAACCCTCTTCAAAATACTTCCCTGCTATTTCAATCCTAATATTTATGTCTAAGCTACTTTTTTGGGAATACATTTTGACACGTCCCAAGTCTTACACAGGACCTAGGAATAGTTTCAGGATATTCTAGGTATTCTGGATAAAAGTTGTGCCAGCAATCATGCTGGCAATGCAACAGGATGGACGGCCAAGCTTCAGATTGTGTCTACTGACAAAGATTTTGTGCTCAGTGTTTAGTTTTTCACTGAAACTTTATTTGCTGGCATAGGGCTTTATTTCTCTCACGTTTTAGGAATTGTTCTTTTAATGTTGAATGACTGAATCCACTGTTGATTGTTCAGCATAACAAAATCAGGTATATATTTAATCTGTGTATGATTTTACATCAGGGCATTTTAAGCTAAAACATGAGTGATTCTCTGGTACTTCTTGTTTAATTTAATTTTATGTATTTTTATCTCCCAAAAAACAATTTTAAATGCTGATTATTAAATTCAGTGTTGCTAGAATCCACTTATCAAGCCTCAAAAACATTTCTGTCAAGTGAGCCATGTTTTCTGCTGAATTTTTACTAGAGTGCAAAGTGCACTTTGTGCAGTCTCTGTGAGTTCCTCCCCACCATCTACTTTCACCTCATCTGTTTGTATTCCCTTTCCTCTTTAGGAAGCATTTTCGATGCAAATGCTACAGGCTTTTTGGTATTATGTGAGAAATCACCACTCCTGACCTCATACAGGGAAGCATCAGTAGTTTAACAGATTGGCAGGGACGGGACAAAGTGCACTCAGCCCCTGGAGGATATAAGTGTCTGTTTAGCCAACTTGAAAGCATCTTGACATTCTTTTGACCATTGCCACTATTTATTTTTCTGTAATAGCTCTGTCGCAGCACTAACCGTAGTAGACAGATTTGCTATGAATTTCCCTTGGTGGTTTATCACAGCCAGAGAGAAAGTTAATTTCCATACCTTTCCCTTTGTACATGAGCTTGTGCAATATACAGTATCCATCTGCTTTTCTGAAAGAAGAGTAAAATACCTCTGCTCTCTGAAACCTGGCTGCACCCACAGAGTTCCCTAACCTTAGCCCTTATTTTCCTAGAGCCTCAATGACACCTCCAGCGTCTTAAAACCTTTCTGATCTCTCCCTTCAGGACATCAGTGTCTGGCAATCCACACCTCACAGAACACAAGGATTGAAGAAAGGAGTGGATAATGGGAACACAGTGGGGTGCTATTTGTTATTGCAATAACTCCCAACAGTTAAAGTGCACCTGGAGTTTTAATGAGTGAGCCCCTCTTTTTCTACTTCGTGTTAGTTCATCGTGGTGATATTCTTGTTTACTGCTGATCCTCAAGAGCTTGCAAGGTGTTCTACAAAGGAGATTGGTAGATTTCCCTACATTTTACAGAGAATTTAATTTCCAGACATAATTTCATCCTTATCATCTGGCTAGGTTAGGAACAGAATACAGGAATAATAGGTCTTAATTAATTGGTTTTTTCCCCTACAAAATCACTTGAATGCTTGTCCTAGCACTCACAGGTCCGAAATGACAGAGAAGTGCAGCCTGCTTAATTACAACAGATTTAGTCCAAGCATAAATAAGTGTTTGTGCTCAAAATCAAACATCCCATATAGGATTTAATCATAAATTTTCCACTGAGGATCGAGAAATAATATTTTTGTCAAAGAACAATACTCATGTCACATGAAAACCAGTAGTTATAGATGCAGCTCATGAAAAGGTACAGATCTCAAACTTATTTTCAGTGAACATTTGGGGGCTTTTTGCAATAATAGGAAGAGAGTTTTAAGGCACAATTAGGTTTCCAATTCCTATTAAAAGAGTGAGAAAATTCGTTTAGACCAAGTCCTTCTTGGTCTTTTCTAAGCCTACCCATTACTTTTAGCTTTTTTGTCAGTCTCTTCTGATTTAACACCGAAGGCTACAATGACCCTGCCACAATGTTTTGATGTCTTTCACACATTTTGAAAATATAAACCATGGCCCCCACACTAAATACAACTGTTATTTGTCCAAGACTGGTANAAACCCAAAAAAAACCAAAAAAACCCAAGCAATCAGCCATATTGTGTAAAGAGAAAGATTGAAAATGCCCCATTCTTTCTAAGAAGAGTTTTTCCAGTTTGACTTTTACCTAATAACTGACTAATAGCTCAAAGCTACGTTCTTTGAGGTCACTTCTGCTGTTTGCCTCTCCAAAGGGCTGGAAGTGTTCTGGTATTTCCTAGGTGCTCTCAATGCACGTAGAAAAACATCCATGAGCCTTGTTTTCCAAAGACAAAGGGTATGAATCTCTCTTGTAACCTAGAATGAGGCAGCATTGGGTGGTTTTTGGCTGTTGGTTGGTTTTGCTTTTCACAAAGGAGTTGTGTGGTGTCTGGAAGTACTTCATGGGTTGCCTCCCATTTTAACCCTAAAAAATTGTTGTCTTCTTCCTCTGCAGCCTTTTTTTAACTAACTCAGTGCTTGTTGCACTGATCACCATCTCCAAGGTGCTGCAGTTTTACTCCTGACTTTCCTCTTCCAATTATCCTCTCCAACAAGTTACCTTTTGTCCTGGCTTGTGGAAGAAATCTCTGAAAATGGACTGTAGGTGCCTCAGAAATGCACATCCATCTGTATTTAGCATGAAACAGCCTCAGGGAGAAAGAGTGTGGCACCACAGAGCAAGTATTTATATATAACCATAAAAGTATTAAGGTGGAAAGGCAAAAGATGGGATTTAAAACATAGACCAGTCTGTCAGTATATGCTACTTAATAACTCAGTGTATGGGAATTTATTTCTCTCTACATATGATGCAGAGAGTCACAGAAGGTTCACTGGGAGCTGCACAGTACCTTGGACCTCTTATGTGGCTCAAAAGTGTGGCATTCACCAAAACACCAAAGTATTTTCCATTCTGGCCCACGGTGACTAGACCCAGCATAACACCAAGGGACCTTTGCACTCCCTTCTCTGAGGTAGGATTTGAACATGCTTGATAAAGAGGATATTTTCCTAACAAAGTGTAAGTGATGATATATAGAAAATTTTGTGGAGGTTGAACGATTTATCTCAGTAAGACCTTTCTGGATGTCTTCAGAAAAGTATCTGTCCCAGCTGGCTTATAAACTAAAGGCCCTCCTAGCAAGAGCCTTCTGCTCACATGACCCCCCAATAGTTGTGGGCTGGGTCTAGAGCCACTCTTGAAAGGCTTTTGTTACTGTTCCACCATAATGAATAGGACTGAGAGTTATTAGTTTGTAGAAATGGCTGTATTTTAGTGATAACTGACAATGGCTGGATATGTGTATCTGATCTATTTTGGGAGGCACAGAACAAGGAACCTCTTCAGCTCCTCAGTGGACGGCATTAAAATAAAAGGGGATCCTCCTTGACTGGTATCACCAATCTTTATAACCTCACAACATCATATCATGGTTCAGAGATGTATCTGCAGCTCTGATGTCTCTCTCAGCCTTGCTGGTACTGATAGACCTGAGGTCTGAAGCCATTTTTCATAATGAATCTCCATTTATCTGCTAACTGAACTTTGCCTGCATGTATCCATACCCCTTCTCTCAAAGTATGTAGCTGAGATGTAACAAACACAAGCTCATCCAGGTTTATCCCTTACTTTAGGTTTTCCCTGGAATCTTTTTTTGTCAGAAAGTTGCAGTGTGGCTTGAACACTTTCCACAAAAGAAGTGATCTTTCATTTAGGCAGGCAATGGCGCAATCCCAGAGGAAAGCTGAGAATAACAGACTTACTTGCACACTGATTCATGGTCTTCTGTAAAGTTCAGCCATTCCCCAGGATTTGCAGTTCAAAACGGGGAGAGATATTTGAAAATGTTTGATATTTTCAATCAAATAAGTAGGAGATGTCTTTTAAGTTTTGATTATATACCCATTCTGCATAGCTTGTACACAAATTTTGGAATAATAGAAGGTATATGTTGGAATGGACCTTAAAGATAATCTCATTCCTACTCCCCTGCCGTGGGCAGGGACACCATCCACTATCCCAGGTTGCTCCAAGCCCTATCCAACATTGCCTTGGGCACTGCCAGGGATGGCACAACCACAATTTGGGCTACCTGACTGCACATTATTTGGGTTTCTATGGTCAGCTTCTTGGAAGAGGTCAGACTTTCTGGACATGGTTCATTTCACTCAATACTGGCATCTAAAAAAGTAAAGACTTGTAATTGATTAGAGGGGTTTCACTCCTCTAGGGCTTTCTTAACAATTAATTAGAAAAAAAAGGTGCATTTCTAGAGAATAACTCATTTGACTCAGATATCTTTTGCAGGGTGTTAAACATATCCTAGGAGTGCCTCTTTCTCACTGCCAATTTTAGACAGCCTATATGCCACAGGGTGGAAGTCACTTTATGACATCCATTTCTGCCTGTGGCTGCAGAAGTCCTGGTTTGTGACAGAAGAGTCCAGAATTGTTAGCAATGACATTAGAGCAGCTCTTAACAGGTTGGATCATCTGCCTAACTTCACTAACCTGAAAACAGACCATGTAGGATTTCCCTCTTTAATGGGAAGAAAGAGAAGCTTTCAGATGGTTGCTTAGTCCACGTAGCCCAATCTTTCATTTTAAGATTGATTCATTTAAACTTTTTCCCTTATTTTTCTCCCCTAATTACAGGGGATTACACTGAACACAAAGCCTAGCAATAAGCTACTGACAGACTGGCATTAGGATATTTTGCCTCAGACAATCCCATCCTAAATCACCAATCTAAAACTTGGAGGAATGAGCCCTGTGTAGGAGATGTCTGTTCTCTCCCTTCTCTGTAGAGACAACCTTAAGTAGAACCTGGAAGTTTAAAGTTGCTCAGCTAGGACTTGAAGAAGTTCTATTCAGTGTATAAATGTTAGGTTTTAAAAACATTTGGCTGGCAAATATTCAGCTTTCAGTTTCTCTCTTTTCTTCTCTGCCCTTTCTTCCTTTCCTGCCCTTTTTCTTTTTTTGCAAGTCAAAAACAAAGCCTGAGGAAGGGAAAATAAAANNNNAGAAACTTAAAATAAAATAATAATAATAAAAAAAAACAACCATATTTGCTTTTCTGAGAAGAACAAGAGAAATGTTTCCTAGAAGCAGGGAGTTGGCTTGTGAGCTTGTCACATTACAAATAAAATGATTTTACTTTTTGTTTTCCAGTCTCATTATTCGCTTTTTCACTAAGCAGCCTGGCTGGTGAGATGTGAGGCAGAGGTTAGAGATGGAGACAAAGTTTGCACCCCGAGGTTTATAGTCAGAGTGAAAAATGTTTTAAGCTTGATCCATAAATGTTAACTGGTTATTATCAGCCAAGGAAAATGAAGAAGTGTAGATCAGAGACATATTTATTTAAAGGCTTTGGGGGAGCCAGGGTTAGACCCCATTTCTGCAAAGAGCTCAGGCATCCACTCAAATCCCTGTGATCCACTGAGAGACAAATGCCTTTTTCATTATGCACACATGGATTTGCTCTGCCTATCTGAACTAGCTCTTGAACTTATATATAGCACTTCTAGGTCCCAGGTTTACCTTCTAAATGGACATTTCTATTCCTGCCTTCCTCCTGTTTTCCAGCTTTTGTATTGGATTGGCAAAGGCATAAGCAGTCTAAGCAAGGGGTAGATGGTGCTGTTTAGTGTGAGCACAGATCTTGATGCTCAGAGATGACATAAAGTTCAGTTTGGTATTCCCAGGCTCTGCTTTTGCCTGAAAATACTTTCACAGCATAGTTTTGTAGCATTTGGACAGTGTGTGGAAGAGTCTATCCCAATCACCAATCCCCAATCACAGTGTGGGAACAAATTTATTATAAAAGTATATTCCTTTCTAAATTAACTCAGAAAGAAAATGAAAGATAAGCAGTGCAGAAGCAACACTGATGTTTCCTAGGAAAAAAACCTCTAAACTTGGGTCCACATACAGTCATTGTGCAATTGTTTCTGATTGATTAAATGATGCAATAGTATGTAGATTTTTAAAAATTAGTCCCATTTCCTCAGCTTCATACCAGGCAATAGTATGGAAATAAGTTAAAAAGTTGTAGAATGAAAGAATTGTTTAGGTTGGGAAAGTCCTTTAAGACCATCAAGTCCAACCATAAGCCCAGAAATGCCAAGTCCACCACTAAACCATGTCCCAGAGTGCCACATCGACACAATTTCTAAATATCTCCAGGGATGGTGACTCCACCACCTCCCCTGGGCAGCCTGTTCCAATATCTGACCACATTTTCAGTGAAGAAATTTTCTTTAATATCTTAATATTTCCCTAATATCCTAATATCCTCCCCTGAACCAACTTGAGGACATTTCCTTTTGTCCTGTCATTTGCTACCTGGGAGAAGAGACCGACTCATACCTGGCTTTTAACCTCCTTTCAGGGGGTTATAAAAGTGAGAAGGTTCATGTTTGCCTGTCTGTCACAGTAGCTGCCAGATTAAGTTCTAGCTGGGTTTTGGTCCTGATTTTCTCCTGGAGTTCCAGCCAAAGCTCTCTGTTCATCCAGGTCAACCTTCTTTTCTGCCAGCTTGTGTTTTGGGACATGGAAACGGCTGCCTCTTCTACTTTAGGGTGTCCTGCTTAAAGAAAGTCCAGCCTTCCTGGACTCCCTTGACCTTCAGGAATGTTTCCCAAGGGAATCTCAACCATCTCCTAAAGTGGCCAAAATCTGCCCCTCTGGAAGTCCATGGCAGTGTTTTTACTGGCTGCTCCCCTTGCTTCTCCAGGAATCAGAACCTCTCTCATTTCCTGATCACAGTGGCCCAAGAAGCCTCTGACCATCACATCCTTCTCTGTCCCCAAACAGCTGTCCCAGGGGGAACCTTCCCTAGCTGGGTCCCTCACCAGCTGTTAGGGAGCTCTCTTCCACAAACTCCAAGAATTTCCTAGATTGTTTCCTCTCTCCTGTGTTGCATTTCCAGCAGAATCTGGTAAGTGGAAGGACAAGGATTGTCCACAAGGACAAGGATTGTGAGACTTTTCTAAACTTGGTATAGAATATTTATATAGAAATAGACTCTTTCCTTTTGAATGCAACATAAATTTATTGGAGCTGTCTTAATAAAACCTCTACATTTTTAAGGTAGATGAAATACAGTCTCAGACCAAATCCCATCACATTGTTACAGCCACTTTTGATGCTTTTTTTTGCAGCTAAAAGTGCACAGTGGAGACTTTTCTTTGTGATAAGAGAACTCACCTCATTGCCAACACTCCTGTCTTTTTCTCATGACACTAAATGTTCACTTAACCTTTGCAGCATTTTATTACAATTAACTCTTCCTTAAACCTCCAAAGCAGGACACAGCCCTTGCGAAATGAGATAAAAGTATTCAAACCTAATAATAATAATAATTTTAAAAAATCCAGTCCCAAGCTGACAAATAAGAGACAAAACCTCTCCTCCTCTGGTTAGCCTGGCCAACATATGCAACTAATTCTCAGAGAGGTTTTCTGGAAAACCAGTGACAAGATAGGTACTGTGGGCTAGCCCCGGGCAGTCAGCAGTGGCAGAACGCTTCACACAGCCTCATGTGTAAAGTTTCTGAACTGACACAAAGCTTAATGGAAGTGAACCCTGACAACTGTGGCCAACCGACTGTAAGTGACATTCCGGGTGCCTTGCCACTCCGCATCCGTCCCGCTTCCCCTGCCTGCCCCCTTCCCCTCCTGCCTCTCCCCCGTGAAGGTGTAATGTCTCCTGCGGGGAGCCCCGATGCCCAAACGCCGTCCCTTTCTTTTTCAGGGGTTTGCCGGCTCCCGGCTCATCAGCGCGGATTCCTCAGGACGGGAGAGCGCCCGGGCTCACTTTGGAAGGCAGCTAACAAGCAGAGGGATGGTCTGGCAAAGGGCAGGCTGAGATCGTGCAATTATCTTGCCCTCTTACCTGCTGTGCTTACCCTGACATTAACAAAGGCACAGAAAGCAGTTTGGGGGAGAAAATCCCCATCTCAAGTGCCGAGAATGTCTAATAAGCCCCCTACAAAACAAGCATTTTTGTGCATTTCGTGCTTAAATCTGGGTTTTAAAATTTGGGAGCTGACTTGAGCTGTCTCACTGCATCAATAAACAGCTTTGTGCAGAGCCTTTCTGAGCAGGCTCCTGCCTCCCTTTGAAGGCAGGGAAATCAGCCTATTTGTATATAGCAAAGTATGGATCTCTCTGCAGTGCTAATGCCTAGTAGCACATCGATCACTTATTCTCCTCAGAGGGTTGGAAAGCACTTTGCAAACACTGGGAATAGCAGTAGGTGTGTAACAGAAGTCTCCTTTTGTTGGGTCTTACACAAATACATGAAAACAAAGCCCTGTCCTCAAAAATGCACGCTCTACATGGATAAGACAGGCAGAGTTGATAAGGAAAAAAAAATGGGAGGTTTAATAAAGGCTGTTATCATGTAGGTGGTAGAGTTATAAACAAACACAACTCAGCTCTGGGGAGTGAAACCTGAAATTTTTTGCTGTTAAACCAGTTTGCCCTGGCCCTGAAATTCCTACACAAAATAGTGATGTATCATTTCCACAGACAGGGAAAGTGAACAAAAACAGGTAAAACTGCTCTTTTTTCCTTTTGAAAGGAAAGAAAATCTCCTTCTTCTCTAATTATTACTATCTATCTAGTCTAGTCGCAGAAACTCAGCATCATTTTATGAATTATTCCAGCATTTCACAACAATGTCATGCTCTCACAGTATTTGGATTTTAGTTTTTGTTTTGTTTGTTTGGTTGGTTGGTTGGTTGGTTGGTTTTTTGTGGGTTTTTTTTTTGTTTGTTTGTTTGTTTGTTTTGTTTTGTTTTGTTTTTTGTTTGTTTGTTTGTTTGTTTGGGTTTTTTTTTTTGGGTAACTGCTCTCACATACACGCTTTGTATTAAAAAAAAATCCTAATTTTTAGTTTTTATTTTTTTAAATGATTGACATTCACTAGGCTAGGTAAGAGAAGCATAAAATCTGAATATAGAGGGCTCTGAAAATTTGAGGATAATATATTCAATACTGTGAATTCTAATGATTTTTGAATGCTTAATTGTGACAATGTCAGCAACCAAGTGCTTTGAAGGTGAGTGTGGGCCACAGCTCTGTGAAACCTGCCACTGAGAATGTAAACTCAGAAGGATGTATGGCCTCAAGCTGCACCAGGGAGAACATCAGGAAGAATTTCTTCACTGAAAGAGTGGCTATACTTTAGAATAGGCTTCCCAAGGAAGTGGTGGAGTCACCATCCCATTCCTGGAAGAGTTCAAAACATGACTGGATGTGGCACACATGCTAAGGTGTAGTTGCCACCATGGTGTTGGGTCAAAGATTGGACCCAATGACCTTGGAAGTCTCTTCCAAATTTAGTGATTCTATGATTTTCTTCCTCCAGGTGTGGGCTTGGGTGTAAATGTGAGTGTTTTGTGTCCAATATACTGAGTAGCAATCAGTCATATATATCTATACCTGTTCAAAGACAGGCCCTGCTCTTGGTCTAAAAAACAGAGGAAAAATTGACAATAGGAGTGCAATAAATCATTGAAAAATTACCCTCATTTCAGTCACTATAACCATTGTTTTAATATGTTGATTATTTCACTTATCTGCAGAGACACTGTAAGCAGCATTAACACTGCTCTACATACATGGATTTGTTTTTTTAGAATATAGGAAAACCGTGAAGGTGAAAATCCTGAGAGTTCAGTGAAATGGTGAATGACTTATCATATAAAAGAAACATTTAATAAATAAATTTGTAATGATCTTGGGCAAAACTTAACAAAAGTCAGGTTGTGTCCTTCCTGTAAACAGCGGTCTTCATTATGAAATTTCTGATGAGAATTACCTGTATTTGAGGAGAAAGAAAGCCATACTCACACTCAGTATATGCTGAGTATATACCCCACCTACAGAGCTGCCTCCAGCCCTGGGACCCAGCACAGGAAGGACAGGGAGCTGCTGGAGAGAGTCCAGAGGAGGCACCAGGATGATCAGAGGGATGGAGCAGCTCTGCTATGAGGAAAGGCTGTGAGAGTTCAGATTGTTCAGCCTGGAGAAGGATTTGGGGTGACCTAACTGTGGCCTTCCAGCACTTGCAGAAGCTACAGGAGAGATGGAGAGAGATGTTTTACAAGTGACATGACAAGGGGGAATGGCTTCAAACTTAAAGAGAGTAGGTTTAGATTGCACATGAGGAGAAAAATGTTCCCTGTGAGGGTGGTGAGGCCCTGGCACAGGGTGCCCAGAGAAGCTGTGGCTGTCCCATCCCTGGAAGTGTCCAAGGCCAGGTTGGATGGGGCTTGGAGCAGCCTGGGATAGTGGAAGGTCCATGGAAAGGGATCAGAACAAGATGATCTTTAAGGTTTTTTCCAGTCCCAACCATTCTAAGATTCTATGGTTCTAGGTCCAGCAGAATGAAGAAGAAATACAGAGGGGAAGACTTATTAGAGAGCTTGAAACTGTGCAGCTCATGTAGTAAATCTTGCACCACAACCTTGCCTTTTAAAAAGGTGTTGTCTATTAGGATGATAAGTAGAAGCTCCCATACTCACTAAAAATGCATGATTTTGGACACCTCAGACACTGCTGGGTGTCAGTTTTCTCTATGTACTAGATTCCTTCTTCCACAGGAAGGATACTGTGTGGCAAATAAGAAAACTTTATGAGTGTCTGTGTGAACAGAACTATTTACTCAAAAATCTTTGGTGATGCAACATAGATATTTTATCCAAGGCCACATAAAGAATCAGTTGCAGAGATTGAATTCAGTTTGAGTCTACTGAGTCCCATTCAAGTGTCCAAACAAGGAGATCACCTTTTCCAACTGATGCTGAATCTGTCGTCTGAGACTTAAAATGTTTTGAGGTGACAGCAACTGACCCCAAAATCCCAGGTTTTATGTGAAAATATTTTCAAGTCTAAACAGTTATGTTAAATGAACCATTAAAAATTAAGCATTGAAATGAACTGACCTGAACAACGAACTAAAACATGCCTGAGGCATCAAACAGGTTTCTATTTTTTTCCTTTTATTTATGATGGGTGATGTGACAAAAGAATTCACTAAATTCTGAATACTAAATAAATTAGTCATAGCTCAAATGCCACTTCAATAATTTTTCCAGAGAACAACCACTACAGGAGCTTTTCCTCACTTGTGCCTCTTTGGCTCACCTGGTCTTTAAGATGACTCAAAAATGGAGAAAAATGAAAGGCAGTGAAATATAGAGTCCAAATGCCAAATCCACCCAAACAGTTCATCATTTCAGATACAGCTGGGTGAAAAGCTGGACACAAATGTCTGGAATTACATACACACCAGTATACCTCTAATCACAGGAGAATCTTTATTTATGTGGCACAATTAATGCCATAAGTATGGTATGCAAGTCCTTGTATTTTTGCCTCATTTTGCTTCTGCAATAAAAATATTAGCAGCTACAAATTTTTTTTTCTGTGACATATTTCCCAAATTTTTCCACTGTGAAATAAAGC
>VZUA01002605.1:3613-22890 GCA_013401035.1 Horornis vulcanius | reverse complement strand
AGATGCATTCACCACAACATCAACAGGATGAGTGCACAAGTCAGCTTTATAAAGCGCTATTACAGTTTCACCCATGGCCACCTGCATACAGAGATTGCCTCTGTTATTGTGTTCTTTCTGTTCTTGCAGGTGCTCTCCTGGCTGCCCTTCCAGTAGGATTAAACACCTGAACACTTGTTTTATATGGGGGGCCAAAAGGTGTGCCTGCTCTTTTATATAAGCCTTGGCTCCTGGCAAGTCAATTATCACACGCTTAAAATGCAGGCCAGACAGAATTCGCTCAACTAAGCTGACTCCCTCCAGTACTTCTGTCTTTGGCCCAATCAAGGATATAACTTCACAGTTTTTCTGTGTGCTAAAGTCAACTTTCACACCTTTTTTTTGTAAGGCAGCCCAATCATCGATCTTCTCTTTCTCAAAAAACTTTATGAGTGCCATCGGCTTTCCTTCAATGACCCTTTGCACCTGTGTGTTTTTATCTATAAAGTTGGAAAGTTTCTCAAAGGTTTTTGCTACTGCTTCAGAAAGACCAGCAATCATGATGTGAGTCTCTGTCTGAGTGACTACTACAGCTCCACTAGAGCAGTTTTCCTTGACTAGCATCTGCCATTCCTCCTTCTGGAGAACTGACACATCCTCCAAACTAATACCTTTGTGGTCCAGTTCTTTTTTTATTTCTTCCTCTGCTTTTAGGAGGTCTTCAGGAGCACTCCCTTTCAGGATGACCTCTCCTGCACCAAGCTCATAAAACGCAATAATTTGTTTTGATATAAACAGGCTCTGTGACAGGGCTTCATTATCAATATGCTCTAAAAACTGAAAAATGTAAGGGTGGATATTAATTGTTTTCTTTGCCATTCTGTGTACATGATCAAGTATTTCTCCTTTTACTTTATAAACTTCCTCAGGCACTCCAGACAGTTGAACACGCTTCTGCAAATAATCATAAGTTATTTGCAGGTCTGGGAACTCTGTACGAAATTTTTCTTCAAGACCAGTAATCTGTAAAAGTATGTATTCCCCTGGATTCACTGTCTTGACTTCCAGTTCAGTTCTTTGCTTTTTTCTTTCAATTTCTCTGGTGGCCTTTTTGATAAGAAGCTCCAGTTCTTGTTCAACCCTCTTCACAGCTTCTTTTTCACCTACTAGAACATGTAAATCCTTGGAAATATGAGGGATCATCAGAACTTCATCATGGGGAAGGCTGTTCTTAATGGTTTCCCACACTTCTGTGCTTACTTGACATTGAATTGCTTCATATTTGGATATGCTATGTGAAAATGCTGTGGAAACGTTTTCTTTCCACGCCTTGACCAATCGAGACACTGATCTCTTCCGCTCAGAAAAAATAGCTGAAGGATGCAAAGTAACTTTTGGATCTTCACAGAGGGAGTCAGGCCACACTGGCACACAATTACACTTTGCCATTTCATAATCTATTGCCTCAATTAAGCTACTATTTCCTTGCAAATAATTCCAGATGTAGGGATCCAGAGGCAATTCAATTGGATCTGGCTTCTTTATCTGTGGCCCTTCCTTTCCATATAGAGCTGTTTGCAGTGAGTTGTAGTAAGGATAGACAAAGATTGGTGTTTTGTTGAGTGAGTGCTTCTTTGCCAGGATATTTGTTACATCTAAAACAAACAAACAAACCCTCAAGTTATTAATGTCAGCACTTAATACCGTCTCTTTTGTTTTTTTCATTGTTTGGGGTTTTTTAAACTATATTTTCTGTATAACAATGTTTGTTATTTTTAAGAACATTTTTAGATTAATTTCCTCCCCTTCTCAGATAGAAATAATTCCAAATTTTTGAAAAATTATTTTTTTAAATGCCAGAATCTAAGTTGAAGAGAGACAGTCAAGCACAACAGCATCCACCTCAAGGAGGAGGTGTGCATAATCTCTGCCCCCACTTCTCTTATATGCTGTACTTGAAGTGCCCAGTTCCACAGTTGTTTGGGCTATGACTCAGTTCAAACCACAGCTCCTGTTTTCCCCCCAAGAGACCATCTCTTTCCTTCAACTCCCTTTCATTGCAATGCCTCTAGCTTCTCCCTTGTCCTACACTTTTCACAGTCACTTGTCTTTCTGCCACTGACTGGACAACCCATAGCATCTGCTCTCCAGCCAAAGAGCTGCCCAAGAAATAGTCCTGAGATGAGCCAGACAGGACATGCTGCCATGGGCAGCTGGGGGTCAAGACAGCAGGTGGGAGGGAGGTCCCCTGTGCCTGCGGGGCTGTGAGCTCTCCCCAGAACTCAAACTGCAACCTGAACTCTGTAAGGATCAAGGCCTGGGTGAAATAAACTGTCTAGAACATGAAAAATTCTATGCCTTATGCCCAGCTGATCCAAAACTGAAGCTTGCACTCCAGTTAACATGAGACTTGTGGTCAAAGCACCAGATCTGCCGTTCTACAAGGGCAAGGGAGGCATTTCTCTAGAAAATGCACATTTTGGTCTTTAAATGAGATGTTCTCAAAGAAATAAGGGCTCTGCATTTCTGAATTACCTTTTTGGTCACCAAATGTAATGATAGCTGCATCTTCATCGGGCAGCTGTTGAACTTCCACCCTTTGTGCCCCTCCGTACTTCTCGTTTTCAAAGTAGACGGTTATATAGTGACTGGAGGTGTTGGGGGGAATATTTTCAACCCGAACACTTTTTGTTTGCTCAAGGCACCGTGCAGTAATGTTTTGTTTCCTTGCTCTGTGGTTTTCATTAAGCTTTTTAGCAAATTCCTCTGCATCTAGAAAGAGAGAGGAGAAGAAATAAGAAAAGATCAAACTCGGAGCTTGTTTTTCTACTATGATGTTAGCAGACTATCACTCTGTGCACTGAGCAAAGCACTGAATTACAGAATCAGCTCAGAGCTGCCCACAAAGCTACTTCTTTCCACATATTCAGTATCTATCACTTAGTATTCCCCTCATGGTTGATCACAATTGTTGACTACAACGACTGCAGCCAGAATTTGCCACTAGTTTTCCTGCCAACTATCACCGGGTTTCTTTAACCCCAGCAGAAAACAAGATCTGGTTCATTTTTGGGCTACAGCTTTGTACACAACTAATAAGACACAAGTTAACCGTTCAAATTCTCTCAGTTTTTTGATAAATACATTCTCATTTTGGCTATTTCCCCCATTATCCTCACAATAAGGCAGTCAGGTCACTTTCCTGTCTGTTAAGGAAAAACAATTAAGTTTCTTAAAGATCTACTTATTTACTAAAGGCTACTCCAAAAATTTAGGACTGGAACATGACTTGAGAGACAAATTATTTCTAAGTCAGAAAAACCTACACCTCTGAAGGACAGCTTTTGGCAAGGACAGCTTTTACCATCCATCTGTTCTCAGACCAAGTACATCCTTCATTGCTTGTTTTAAGTTATTGTTTGGTTTTAGTCCTACCTATTGTGTTTACTATCCAAACCAGAGCTAACTCTCTTTCTGACTTGCATTGGCCTCTATACCTCACAGATAAAGGTTATGGCATTAACTTTAGTAGAGTAAATCCTCCTTTTAAAAGACACAATATCCATCAAACCTTAAAAATATGGAAGAAAATACTTCCAGCTTAATCTCAACTCACACACACACATACATGTAGCTAATAAGAAAGAGCTTCAACTCTGACTCCTTCTTACCAGTATTTCCAGTAAAAGTAACTACAGCAACACATAACTCAGGTATCATTTCCACACTGAAGTCACCATCATCCTCTGACAAGCCACTGACATTCTCTACCAGCATGATTAATATGCAATCTTTGGTTGTCTCGTTCACATTTTCCAGCAAAACTGCGGTGGGAAGCAGGGATCCTCCGGAGTTCTCCACTTGGCACGACTCCTGGGAAGTCTCCACTTGCCACGGCTTTACAACCAGATCGACTTTACTCAAGTGATGCTTTCTTTGCAAAACTTCTTGGGCATCTAGTCCCACAGAAAAACAAATGTCACAGCAGAGTAGCAAGTTAAACAATAGCAATAATACACCATTTCTGCTTGGAGCAATGCCCACAGAGAGATCCTGCACCAGTAAAGGCCAATTTTTAAAAGGGAGCTTAAGCAGTGTAACACCCATAACATACCTTGCTCATCCTGAAAGGTAATGATCACTTGCTGATCCTTTTTGACGTAGGACTCAATGGTCCCCCCACCAGACTTCCTTTTATTTTCGAAGTACATTTCCAAAATCTCATCTTCTATTTCCTCCCCAAAGGCAGTGGTTACTACTACAGCAGAATTCCTAGAGGTTGCTTTCTCTGCTTCCAATTTCTCACATGACTCTGAAATAAAAGATTACACCCTAATGCCTTAGGCAAAAGTTAAGGAAAAAACCAAGCTTCCTATCTTCCAAACTTTCATGCCATTTTTTGTTCAGATCACACTGAAGGTCAGGGAAAAGAACTGGGTAAGAATCCCAAACAAGTTAAGCATATCACCAGTGGGAGTTGCCGTATCAACACGTAGGGAGGAAATGCTTCAGTTCATCACCAGGCAACGACGGCAGAAGTAAAAGATACAAAAGCTTCTTCACAAACACACAAAGAGGGAAACCAGTGCTCCCCATTCACAGTTCCAGACATTGCTGTGGGTCACCTGGGGTCTATATCTGCTGGCTGCCACAGCTGCTCAGGTATACCTGGAGTACACAGCTCCCGATGTTCCAGCACAGGGTTGCCCAGCAAGGCTGGCAGCAGCTGGGAAGGTCTGGGTAGGGACAGTCTTAGCCAGAACAAAGGCCAGCATCCACTGCTGTCCCCTAAGGAACTGACCTGTCTGAGGCAGCCAGTGAAGTGGGAGCTCTAAACGGACTCATAGAGAGGAAAAAATACATTTATTTCTTTTGGCCTGGGATCACAATTCCTACACTACATTAGATAAACAGCACAAGCCACAAGGGTGACCAGGGCACTGCTGCAGCAGAAAGGTCCAGAACACTAAAGGAGCAAGAATACAGTGGTCACCACTGGGTAAGTGACACACTTACCTGTCTTCTCCTGCTGAGTACACCCAGGAGTTTCCTTATTCTGGCAGATGGGAAGAGATACCTGGGGTTCATTAACTAGAGATAAATGACAAATGGTTTCTCAGTTGCTGGGTACTTCAAGAAGCAAATGTACACGAAAGAACTAACACAGCTTGAATTAAGTTTCATTTGACACTGTCAGAATCACAGACTTCCACAGATTCCTCTTTTTAAACCATATGTTGAATTAGTTACAGGAAAACTCTGAGCTCAAGAAGCCTCAGGCATAATGTTAGCACACAGTCATGCTGCATGAACCACCATGAGCAGGTCCTGTCAAAGACTACAGCATTTTCCTCACACAAAAAGTTGTACTGAACATGAGAAGTGATGAGGACATCCGCCCTTGGGAGGGAAGTGCCTTTGAAAACCTGGGGCCTCTGGAAGAGCCTCTGTCAGGATGCATTTGATTCAGCATGAATGCTCAACTTCCTAGTTTAGAACAAGAGGAAATGCAGCTACATTAGAAAAAGAGAAACAATGGTAAGATTGACCAAACTGCATTTCCAGCCTTCGCTCTCAGTCCTCACGTGGGCAATCACCCCACTGTGCACAACAGGTACTTTGAAAGGAGAGCTCAGTGAGCTGAGTTCGTATTAGCCCTGTGTGTATGGATTACTTCTGTGTGTACTGATAGTCACATATTGATTAGCTGTGTATTGGCCATGTGTGTGTATTAGCCAGATGTGTATTGAGTAGCTGTGCGTGTATTGATTGTGCAGTGTATGTGTGTGTATTGATTNTGTGTACTGATAGTCACATATTGATTAGCTGTGTATTGGCCATGTGTGTGTATTAGCCAGATGTGTATTGAGTAGCTGTGCGTGTATTGATTGTGCAGTGTATGTGTGTGTATTGATTAGCTCTGTGTGTGTGTGTGTGTTTCTGCGTATGTGTACGTGTGCGAGTATTAGCGTGGTCGGTCTGTTCGGTACCTGGGGTGTGGCTCGGGGGCAGCACTTTAGGAATTACATAGTGTTTGGGATTCGGAAAGTGAAGGGGAGCGCTGGAGAATCGAAGCGATACAGCGCTGTTCGCCCGGCCCAGACAGGCAGGCGGCTCCGCCGGCTCCCCCATGCCCGCTCCGCCGCACGGGACAGCCGAACGCTTCGCCAGCCCCGGACCCCCCGCCACTCCTCCCGCAGCCCCTACCTGGCGCCTCGGTCTCGCCGGCCGGTCCCGCCTCCTGCAAGGGAACGAGAGGAGAGCGGTCACCCAGGTCCCTCCCCCGCCCGTCCGGACCCGCGCTCGCCTCACCTGCGCCCGCCTCACCTGCGCGGGGTCGCCGTCCGCGGGCAGCGCGGTGACCTGCAGCGACAGCCGCCCTTCGCACCCCCACACGAGCTCGTGGCCCGGCCGGCGCAACACCCGCTCCCTCACTGCCAACACAACAGGAACCGGTCAGGGGGATGCGGCCGCCCCCCGCCCGTCTGAGCCGCGGGCATCGCCATCAGCAGCCCCCGCCCCGGCCCGGCCGCTCACCCTCGGGGCGGGCGAAGCAGACGAGGATGCGCCCGGCCCCGGTGTCGGTCCCGGTGCGCAGTTCGCACTCGCCCCCGCCCGAGCGCTTCTGGCTCTGGAAGTAGCAGAGCAGCTTCTTCCTGAGCGCGGGGGGCGGCTCGGCGGGGCCCCAGTCCCCCCGCACCAGCAGCGGGAAGGCGCACAGGCACTGCCCGTCCATGGCTGCCCCGCGGCTCCTCTCCCCGCCGCTTTCGGTTTCAATTCTCCGCGGCGAAAGCCGAGGTGCCTGGGGCTCCGCCCAATGCCGGGAACAGGCCTCCTCCTCCGGGCACATCCGGACGGCCGGAGGCCCCGGGCCCCGCTGCGCCTCCTCACAGGGGCAGGAAGGGCTTCTCACCGCCCTCGGACCGCGCCCAGGCTGCACAGTCCCTTGTGCCTCCACAAGAACCAAATGTCACAGTGTTTTCAGCCTCTGAACTTAAAATGGTTAACAACTAGCTAACACTCAGTCTCCCTACCTTACCCTTTCAAATGAAGTCATAATCCAAAGTAAAATTACCGTTTTGATCATTCTTTGCCAGAGATGCTTCCACAACTGTGGAAGGTTGCAATGGGTGTTTACTTCAGACCAACTTGTCAGCTAGCTGTGAAGTTTTCAACTGAGTGCTCAGGACTTTTCCCTTGCAAAGGTTAGTTTTCAGCCATTTCGTGCTGTATCTTTTACCCTTGTGGCCAAATATGAGACACTAAAATAGCAGCTAAAAGAAGGCATCCCAACCCACATGGAAACCAGTGCCCACTACTACTAAACCTGAAAGTCAAGGTGGCAAAGTTATACTGCCTATTCACAATGTGGGAATCTTAACAACAAAAAAATTATTACATTTTTTAAACGGGGGTGGCATGGAGTCCAAACTGCCCCAAAATATGGTGTTGTAGGAAAGATCCTAAATTTTAAAAAACTAGACAGCTATATGTAGCAAAAAGGAGGAAAAATCTGTACAGAAGAATGCAGGAACAAGTGGTATTTTTATATTTTCTTTATTAGTTGTGCTCAATAGCCTTAGAGAAATGGTTCAACTCACTAAAAATGATGTCTGTGTGTGTGACACACCACCACACAGGTAATTAGCAGGCTATTTATGCACTGCAGAGTAGCTTTATGATACAATTTAAACCTATATTGATGCAATTGAAAGAATACAGTTTTATAGTTGAAAAACTGATTTAAAAGTTGTATTTAAGTTTAAGCACAATGGCAGGCACAGAACCAGGAGCCCACTATCAGATATGGCCACAGACACAGTTACTTCCCATTTGGTCCAATGCAGCTCTCAGCATTCAGCACTTCTGCAGAGCTAAAAATACAGTAGCATCCATGTACCCACTTGTACATGATCCATGGCTAATTCCACATGCAAAACCCAAATCACTAAGGCCATTTCTACCGTGAAAAGAAGCAAAAGTCCATAGCCTTATCACAGCTAACACTGTCATAGCTGCATAAAAATTTTTGATTCGATGGGTTACATGATGCTAGCCATGCTGACAGACATCATAATGCAAAGCTAAGAGATTTGTTTCATCTAATAGAAGCCAGTAGTGGATCTAAGGTTTTGGAAATCAGACTGGAGAGTTGTGGGGAAAAGCACACATCAGATTTGCTGGAAAAACAAGATATACACAGTGCACACAGTACTGATACCGCACTCACAAGAACCAAATTCTGTAAAGGCTACATATATAGGGAAGTAAATGATTTGTGAAAAGAATATACATTGTTTGATGAGAAAAGATTACTTTCCTTAGCTAACTGTGAAATAGAAGTGATTTAAGTATGGCAGTAACTTCCCTAAAGTAACTTCCCCCAGAGCTTGAATAGGACATTAACTGCTGTATGTTCAGTCACTACACTTAAGAGTTGAGAGTTGATAGATTTCCTCATTCAATTCCTTTTGCTTTCAATTCTGATCGAACACGCTGCAGATAAGAAGGATCCGGGTAACCAAACCTAGGAGAAGAGAAGAATTGTTTGGGCTATTTCTGCAATGAAGTACTTGACAATTCTACAACCATCTCATCAAAATCTTTTTAGAAATCTCTTCACAAATGTTATGCAGTTCTTGCCCTACAGAGAAAACAGACCCATATTGCCAGTCACAGAAGTGATACAGACAGCATAAAGGAAAAAACTTAAGGAGCTGTTAAATTTGTTGTTCAAATTGACACTAAGAACTTGATTTTCAAAGCTGCCTGGGGTCTTACTTCAAAGTGATAGGGTGTTAGGGTATACATCTTTTTAAAAAGAATATCAGACCTGAAGCATATCCAAGTGAGCTTTCAAAACAAAAACATAATGGCACCTCTGGACTTGAAGCAGTGCAACAGCAGAACTGCTTTTGAAGCAAGTGATAAACAAGAGAGAGAATTTGCACACAGTGGAGGATAAAGTAAAACTGATACTTTTTGCTCTTTTAATGATACTAGCCCAGTCACAAGGATCTAGACACAAGCCTTTAGAGCTTGCAGGACACCACCTACCTCTTAGAGGCTGCAACAAGCTTGAAAGGATTGGTCCAATACTCCTTCTTGTCTCTGCTGCAGGCAGCTCACACTCAGTACCGGTGATTGCTCCTTTTATTTAAATGCAGCAAGTCCTCAAGAAATACTGATGGGGTAACCTTTTTTATGGATGGGGCTAGCACTGAGTCCTGTGCTCTGACCCACTAAGTGCTGCACAACTCATGGTTCCTAGGACTTAAAGGACATGACCATATCTGTACTACTAATCTCACTTCCTGCTGTTAGCTCTGTTAAGTAGAATTTCAAATCATGTTTTACAAAGTCCGAGTGCCATCTTTACTGGGATCATAATGGACCAGCACTTCCTGGTGCAGAACAGCAGGTAACAGGAGAGGCATAGATCAGGAGTCCAGCCTTAGGTGTCATCAAGAGCTTGTTGTCCTCTAGATTCTAATCAAAGCAGTTATTAACTAAGTGCCTTACAAACTCACTGGTGAATGAATAGCCTGAGGGGCAGCAGAACACTAAGCTCATCCTTGTTCCAATTGTCCAAAAGAGGAAGGTGATTAACGTCTGGATCCAAAGGGCTTCCACAATCACTCTGTTAGTGACAAAATCTGAAAGCTCTAAATGTGGAAAATATTCAAGGCAGCCTTCCTGACACATCCCAGTAACAGTACTGCATAAAGAGAAGACTACTTACCGGGTAGGTCCTCCCCTCACGGCAGTTTTGTGGTGAATATCATTCCATGTGATAACATTTTGCTGACCAGTAGTACGTGACTGCCCCACTGTGAAAATCAATTTTTGGGCAAAGGCCCTTTCGAGGAGCTTCAGAATTTCTCGCCCTTCCTCATTGTCAGGCAAATATGCTGTTCGGTGTACTGGCCCATAATGCTGCCCTGGGTTTGGATGGCTGCTCTGTTTTGTAGAAAAACAAAACAAAAACAAATTGTATATCATAAATCATTCAGAAGGACACAGCATGACTGATAACTGATTGTGAGTTTTTTTCTCTTTAGATACCTTTTTTCATACAATTTTCATTCACACTTTCTTGTCATCACTCATGCATCCATTGTTATTTTTAAATTTGTTTTTCCCTCTTTCCTCTCCCAAATGCATAGTGCTGCACCTGTGACTTATTAATTTACTCCATTCTCAGTCCTAGTCATGAACCCAAGCACATAAGTAGATTTCTCAACTGGAAAGCTCTCACCAAGCCAGCCCACTATTTATTTTTGTCCATTGGTGTCCACAGCAAAGAGAACGCTCCAGAAATGCTCATTATACTTGCAAAACTTTGCTTATATGATATCACTGCATAGATTTCAGTTCAGTTATTCCCAATGTACGAATTAAAGACAGGTACCTCTGTCCTGGTGCATATAAAATGGAGGCTGACCATCTGACCATTTAATTCCTACTGCTTTTACTTAATCACACCTAAAAATATTGAATTAAACACTTGCAGATTTGTACAAAGCAAAGAAACGTCTTGCCTGAACATGCACTAAAATAACAGCAAAATACTTAATTTTCAATATTGGTTTTGTTGTGGGAAAAATAGCTTTAAGAAATATTTAAGTATACTTACAGTTTGAATACCACCATTCATAACATAGTCAATTTGAATGGTGTCACAGTAGGAATAACCAGGGAGAGAGAAGCTCATTGTTTTAGCTGACATTGTTCCATCTGGTTGGTTTCCTGTCAGGACTCCACAGACTGTATTACAAACAGGACAGGCTTGTTTATAAGTCATGGCTCTGTCAATGCAAATTTTGCAAAATGCATGTTTGCACTTTTCTAGTGTTTCTTTATTTTTAATTCTATCCCTGCAAATCGGACACTCATCTTCTTCGTTTTCTTCTGTTTTTGCCTGAGTCTGTCCTTCAGAAGAAAGATAATTCTTTTGCCTAATACTGGACTTCTTAGATCCTCCTGTAGCTTCTTGAGAGCTGAGGTCAGAGAACAGTGGTACCCTATTTTTAGTTTGTGTTGAGTTTTCAGTGTTAAGAAGGGCCTTAATATACTCTTCAGCAGCATAAAGATGGTCTGGTAAACCACTTATAATTAACTTATCTTCCTTCTTCTTAAGTTTTACATTAAGATCTTCAAATTTCTTAGCACTAAGTAGTGTATTTAAAGTTTTCTGATCTTCTGGAAGCTTCATGCTGATGATTTTTTCTCTTAACATAGCAGAGGCACTCTGAAATGCATTGATGAAACTTTCAGTAGCATGTGATGACATATCAGAAGTTTTGGGTCTAGGGCTGAATATTATGACCTTCTGGCCATATGAATTCTCTTTTATTTCTACCAATGTATCAAATTTGCTATTTATGTTTTCAATTTCTTTGCTTACTATGGTTTCCAACAATTTAAACACAGAAGCATCAACTTCAATTCCATTTCTGTATTTGTACAATTCAGACGATATTTTCATATTCTTTTCAGCTTGGCTGTTCTCACCTTCCTCTGCTAGAAACTTCTTAGCAGCTAAAATCTCACTCCCTGGACCACGGAGTAACAACTGATTCCCTTCCTCTTTAGCAAGAAGATTTCCAAACCTTTCATTTAATTTCATTATTGTCTCTTTTAATGTGTAACTGTTTGTTATGGGAACTTTTTCCTGTGTCAGATCTTTTGTAGTTTTCTGAAAAGTTTTGATAAAAAAATCACTAGCTGCTTGTAACGATGCAGGACTTTTATCAGAAGACATGTATATTAATGTGTTATCCTCATCGTGACCTTTAATACTTATACGAGCTCCAAACTTTTTGTATAGTTCTTTGATTTCTTCTTTGCAGGTATGACTAAAATACTCATAGAGAGCTGTCACTACTGTAAACTCATCTGTTTCTTCAGTATACAGGTCATTTGCATCTTTCAAACCATTCTTATATTCAGAGTATGAAAAATCATGGTTTGGGTCTTTGCCTGCAAGGATGTCCTCAAAGTAGTGATAAGCTTTTTCAATATCTGTAAAATCTCCTGTCAATTGCTCAGAGCCATCCATGCCAGGCTTTCCTTCTCTCTTTAAGTTTGGACACATAATGGTAATTTTCTCCCTTTGGTCTTCAGTGAACATACTGGTATTCAAAGTAGCAGATACTGTAAGAAATATCTAAAAAGACAAAAATACATCAACATTAGTTTTCTCTAAGGTTCAAAAGCTAGATCTATGTTACCATGCAAAACAGGGTAAAACCCTCTGAGCCAGATATCAGTGGTAGAGTCACATCCACACCACATAGCTTTATCCCATGTCCCTAAACACAGCAGATCTTTTCTGTGTAACTTTTAGTTCAAAGTGTCCCAAATCATGTTTGAGGTGCTACATCAAATCACAGCAGACTTTTTAATGATGAAGTAAGGGATAGAGATAATTAGGGTTGCCTCAAGGTGCAAACCATGTTGAAAGGGTGTTAGAGGTCCGTGTAGGTGGGAAGGATCCAAATCCCACACAAATCTTCTACCTTTTGGGAGCAGCCCTTGGTGCATACTATCCCCTGAAACCTGCCAGAATACTGCTTTGGGGAATAGTGGTTGGCAGCTGCCAGAGCCAGGCTGGAAAGCATGCTGCCTGTAAACATGTGTAGATTGACCTCTGGTCCGGCACTCCAGTGTCACTCCTGGCCCCCATTTTATTGACTAAGATCATGTAACTGACATGTTTTTGGCATGAAATATTGAAGTGCAACATAAAGAACTCGTGGAACTACAAGCAGGGCAGGCTGTGACATTGCTTTTCCTGATGTACCTTTTTGGTAAGGTCTTTCTTTGCTGTGGCCCCATAGCCACCGCTGTCCCGGTGTTCCTGCTGGGGCAGGGAAGAGCTGGCAGCGACGTCGTCGTGGCTGGCAGAGGCCTGCGCTGGAACCCGGCTCTTGCCCCGGTCCCCTTCTCCCGGCAGGACGACTATCTCCAGGCATTTTGCACCCAATTTCAAGACGTGTTTCGTGCGAGATTCCACACTCTTCCTATCTGTGGTCATTTCAGAATGACAGAATCACAGAACTGTTATGGCTGGAAGGAACCTCTGGAGATCATCCCTCCCAATCCCATTGCCAAGGCAGGGTCACCTGGAATGTCTCCAGAGACTGACAATCCACGACCTTCGTGGGTAGCCTGTTCTACTGCTCTGTCACCCTCGATGTAAAAAAATTTCCTCATGTTAAGGTGAAACTTCTTGTGATTTACTTTATGCCCTCTGCTCTTTGTCCTGTCGCCGGCTACCACCGCAAAGTCTGGCACACCTCTGAGATATTATATTCATTAATGAGATCCCCTCTAAATTTGAACAGATAAGGCAGATAAGGCTGATAAAATTACCCGAAAACGTGACAGCTACCAGCGGCCCTAGACCTGCCCTGCCCAGGGATTCCAAGTGGTGCCTCGGCAGCCATTTCCATCCCCTCACAGCCGCGGCGCCCGGCCCGTACCTTGCTCCTTAAAGAAATCCACCCAGTAGGTGCCGGGCTTGGGCCCCGCACGCACGTTGCACTCGCCGCCCCCCGACCGCTTTCCCGACTGGAAGTACGCCTGGAGCTTGAGGATCGCCTTCTCGCCGGCGGCGGGCGTAGGGCTGAGCCGCACCAGCAGCGGCGCCGCCGCCATCATCCCGCCCCGCCGCCCGCTTTCGCTTTCGCTTCCCGCCCCGCCGCCCGCTTTCGCTTTCGTTCCCCGCTCCGCCCGCGGTTCCCCCCTCGGACTCCGCTTCAGCTCCGAGCGCTGAGGATCCGCCGCGAGCCGGTTCATGGGGATCGTCCAGGTAGCGGAGCGGGGCTGGGGAGGGCAGGGGGCCCGGGGTGGCGGCTGCCTCAGGGGCTCTGGGTGCGGCGGGAACTCCCGGAGGGGTTGGGGGAAACAAAACAGTCCCGTCCGCTGGCCTGGTGCTCGGGAATCACTCTTCCTGGCCTCTCGCTCCTGCCAGTTACCGGAGCCAGAGGAAACTGTGGCTAACTTCACCCATAGAGCTCTCGCAGCTCGAGCAGCATTTCAAAAACTAGAAAACTTCGCACAGAAGTCTGAAAAGCTGGAGCTGTCGGTTTGATTTGCAACCGAATCTCTCCTGTAGGAAGGCAGCCCGCGTACTTTGTTGCTTGTAACATTTGCTTTCTCTTTTCCTTTTTTTTCTCTTTTTATTACAATAGAGTTACGCTTCAGGTCTCTTCAGAGGGAAGTTCACTTTAGGTAAGCCTCTCATTTAGCTATCTGCTTGTATGTAAGTTGAAAACTGCCGGCTAGAGCCAGCAAACTGGAAAACGAAAGCCAAAAGCAACCTGAAATTCATAGTTAATGTGAAATAGACACTGTTCTGAATCAACATTATTAATTACTAATACAGTAACTTGCATTTCTCTTTTAAAAGCAAGAGCTCAGAAGTATTTTGATAATTGGCATGTATATTTTATATGTGCAAAAGTCAGGCTTTTTACAAGCAGGTAGCATACCCCAGAAGAAAGTTCGATTAAACTCACACAAATTGATTTAAACTAATTAACATAACTGTTGCATTAAAGTACTGCTGACATCTGCCAGGAGAGGGCTGTATAGCCATAGTAATAATGTAAAAACTGTTCACTAAAAAACGTGGTTTAAAAAGCCTGTCTGAGTTCATACAAATTCCACACAAAGAAGGAAATTGCTTGTGGGCTTTAAGTACAGACCAAATGAGAGTCACAGAATTAAAACTCAGTATATGATCTCTGTGGCACAGTTAAATGAACCTTCTTGGGTTTTCTAAACCTCTGAAAAGGGGAGAGAAAAGATTAGAGTGTGTAAAAAAATATCATTTAGGATTGACAGTAGGACAAAATTGAGAGCTATAAACCACACTTCCAGATAAAAATAAATGTTTTGATAGTAATACCTTCTATTTCACATTATATTCTGTATCCTAGGGTCAAGCATGGTAATGGATGAGGTCAATTTGATGATCCCCATCAGTGAAGATGCCTATGAAGCCCTTAAGAGAAGAGACAACTGTCTAAATAATCTCGTTTCCAAAAAGTTTGCTTGTACATTGGCCTTCAGAAAAGCAACAAAAAGCACTGTTGAAGTATACAGGAAAAAAGTAAAGGGCACTGACATTTGTGTTTATAAGGATGATCTCACAAAACACAAGGTCGATGCTGTGGTGAATGCAGCCAATGAGAATCTTGAACATGGGGGAGGTCTTGCTCTTGCCCTTGTAAAAGCTGGAGGGCCAAAAATAAAAGAACAAAGCAGTCTTTATATTCAAATAAATGGAAAAGTCAAAGTTGGCAATATAGCAGTGACAGGTGGAGGGAAGCTTCCTTGTAAGGAAATTATTCATGCAGTTGGTCCAAGGTGGAATCCTCATGAAAAGGAAATATGTTGTAACCTACTTGAGACAGCTATTTCGAATGTTCTGCTTTATGTTAGTGCTCCAGGAAAAGCTTTTAGGTCTGTGGCTATCCCAGCAGTGAGTTCAGGTATCTATGGCTTCCCTGTTGATTTGTGTTCTCAAGTGATTGTGATGACTGTAAAGAAATTTGTTGAGGCAAGGCCACCAGGCTGTCTCAGGGAAATCCGCCTGGTGAACATTGATGAGTCTACAGTTGCAGAAATAAAGAAGGCCTGTGAAAAGTTTCTGGGTGATACCAATTCACTTGAAGACACTTTGTCAGCTTCACCAAGCCAGTTTCCAACTCACCTCAAATACAGAAGCATTCGCTTGCGCATCATAAAACAATACCCTGAAAATCTGAAGGTAAGTTTGTCCCATAATATGTGGAACATGGTGTTGCCTCCAAGTCTTTGCAGGACTTGGAGCCCAGTAGTTCAGAACACATTTTTTAATCAGTCCACTAAATGGTTTTCTTCTCAGTTTGATGAGAATTTACACTTGGTAATTAAACCATAGTAGCAAGGAGTTGGTTTTTGTCTAAATGGGTAGTGAACTTTAGAATGTTTTTATTTAATTTTTGTATGCATGCTGTTATAATAGGAAGCAGCTAAAGATTGAATGATTTAATAATATATCTCTATGTTAAGGTTTACCTTCTTATTATGTAGGAATTCACATTTTATCATGCACTCCATAGAAGTATCCTCTTATTGCCTTGCTTTTTTTCCTATTATTTATGTTCTCATAACTCCATTACTGGAATTATTCAGCAAACACTGAAACAGCAGAAAATAACTTACACAGCTGATGTGCAATCTACCTTTAAATAGGGCATTACTCAAATTGATTCACTTTTTAGCTAGAAAATCTGATGCAAAATATATGACCTAAATCATCAGAATTCAACAGAGCTCTTAGACTGCAAGGTACACCACAGGAAGGGCATTTACTTTTAGCAAATACTGTATCTTAAAAAAGAAACCAATTTTTATTTTAAGGAAGTATCATAATGCAAAAAGAAGTTCAATTTTTGGTGTAAGAAGAAGGATTGCAAAGTTGACCTTGCAGGGAATTTTATTAACAAATTCTACAGCACTGAAAGATGCACATGCCCTTAAGACCGTGAGCAAAACATGGTTTGTGTCTTTAGATAATATTCAACAATTAAGGTTAGAACAATTACTGCTGTTATCAGCATTCTTAAACAAGTTTTTTGTGTTTTCCATATTTGAAATACAGGGCACCCACTATGGGAATCTGCTTTTTCCACTGGGTATTGGAAACAATCCTAGCTTTGCTGTTCCCTTATGTGTACTGACACCACTGGTTTGGTGATGTGTCCTTGCTACCCTAAAGCTGGGATGACAGCCATGTCTGTAGTTCTCTCCTACTGATAATTGGCACATGGGTCACTTAAATAGTGAGAGTAATAATTCTGTTCAAGACACTCTTGATGACTGGAACAGCTTTGTGCACACTGTTGGTTTCTGAACTGCCACTGCAAGGTGCATACTCTGATGTATTACAGTGCTGTAGTAGTAAGTAGTAGGAAAATTCAATCAGCTGATCTGTGGCAGTCAGGCCTTTGTGCAGGAATTGTGCTTAAAAAGAATGCTCTCTATAATAGCAAAGCTTGCAAATAGTCAGTTTGAAGTACAATGAAATTTGCACTCTTTCCTTGCAGAATACAGCTTTTGTTAACCCCCTGAATGAAAGGGGTGAGCCTTCCTCTCAATCTTCAAGACGACTGCTGGAAAAAGAGGGTCCAGCTTTTCAGAAGGAACTTCAGCATCGTCTTAGATATCCAGCACGTTTTAAGGAGCCCCTAGTAACCAAAAGGCATGAGCTGCCCCCTACATTTGTACTGCATCTGCCACTGCAATGCAAGCATCCGGTGCTACTGTGTGAGGTGATGATTGNGGAATTGAAGGATGCAGTGAAAAGATGCCTGGGTTACTTTCAGGACCGCTCATCTCCCTCAGTTTCTTTTCCAGTAAATTGGTCACCAGTGCTGCCTGTTGACATAGTGGCTGAGACCATGATTGAAGCAGTTTTTGATTTTGCCAGGGCACATCCTACAAAGTACAGAGAAGTGCAGTTTGTAATTTGTCCAGATGACCTTGATGCCTATGAGGTAACAAATTTGTTGTTAACTATCCATAAGGGAAACAGAAAACTGTAAAAATATTTCCATAGATGACTAAAAATGAAGATAGTCAGTTCTGTACTAGCAACGATTGTGAGCAGGAGGTCCCTTTATGAAACTATTACTCTCATCAACAGATACTCAGTCTTTGCAAATACTTATTTTCTCTTCACTAAAATAGAAGTCTTCAGCCTGTAGTCTGATAAAAAGGGGAGAGAACTTTAAAATTCTCATGTCTATCAGTGAATGTAAAAGGAAGAGTCTACTATTAACTCATTAAGGAACAAACATTCCTCCTCATGAAATGTTTTCAGTCAGTTTTGGTTTTTTGTATGGAGCTCCTAAGGCAAAACACTATCAACAGATTATATAAGCTAACATAATAGAAGGACTTGAAGTAGACAGGCCAGAGAATAGTCTGGATTTTAAAACTGAGTAAGGATGCATCAGCATTAAACTGCAAGTAATGAATTATGTGATTGCATGAGATATACCACAATCACAAGGAGTTGGTAAAGGTGCCATTCAGTGTGGAACGTGTGTTACCTGAGGAGATGCTGAAGAACAGGAATGTGTTTGATAATGTCAGTAATAACATTTTGGGAAAATCTGACAAATGCCAGTGTTAACAATTTCAGAATTGGGGGTGGGGGGGTGTAAACTGCTTGTCTAACAGAGTTTTGAAGAGATTAATTGCATATTTGGTAAAAGATTGCAAACTGCTCCTGAACTTTTATCTTTCAAGGTTGTCCAGAGAAAATTTTATTCAGCAAAATGCAAACTGGAAAACAGAAGTGATTCTTTGAGTAAGTAATAAACAGAAGGGGTATTTCCAGTAAATGAATACTCCCAATTTGAGAATCTGTAATCACATTCTTTTAAAATAGGGAACTTAGTACTTATATATGTGTCTTGAGGAGAGGAGGAAGCAAAAACTCGTGAGTACTTTGTATTTTTACATTTATAGGAATGGAACTGCACAGTCCCTTTTAAGACTTAAAACCCATTGTCATTGCCTAACTTCCTGGAAGTCGTTTAGTGAAAGGCAGATAAATTTTCCATATGTGTGTATGTACAAGGATTACCTCCTTGTAGCTAATCTCTTTTTTGTGCATACCAGAAGAGTAGTGTATTTCTTGCACTGTACAGCTGGGATTACAAGTAGGACTTCGTGTCAGCCCTTGAAAGCTCCTCACTCTTCCAATGCACTTGTATTAAAAAACAAAATATCTTCCAGGTACAGAGTCAGCCAGTCAGACTGCAAAAGAGACTGCAAGCAGTGAACCCATGATTGAACTTAGAGGGAGCACACCCACAGCACTGGGAGCAGCAGAATCGTGGCTCCAAAATGTAATGCAAATTCAGGAAGGTCATGATGCTATCATTGAAAACAACTANCTGCTGGAAGGGACGTCTTCATGGCACTGCCACAAGAGGAGCTTGCAGAACTCTCTCGAGAGCGGCCTTCTAGTGTGTGTGTGTCAGAAGAAGTGAGAGATGGACAAGCGAGACTGAAATTTCAGGGCCCTCCTGATGTTCTGATTGATGCAGTGCTTGCAACTGAAGAATTACTGCTTCATGTGCAAGAGAAGACTACTGCTGAACAAGAGAAACTGCTCTACTCAATGTGTATGTAAAGTAAATAGTGCCTTAACTCTAATTAAGTGAATAAGTGCCTAAACAAGGTCAAGTATGAAGCAACATGTATCTGTATTGCAGAGAGTGGACAGACAT
>VZUA01002602.1:1753-45587 GCA_013401035.1 Horornis vulcanius | reverse complement strand
CTGAGCAGTCACAGAACACTACATTTACAAACAGAGAAAACCAATTTGAATCACTCAGTGCATTTGCATGCAGCGTCTGCAGGATGGTTTAGAATGAAGATTAATGTGCAGATTGGAACAGGGGGCTGTGGTGACAGGCAGGGCGAGCCAGGGAGAGGTGGCAAAGGATGCTCAGGGATGCAGGAGCCCCTCACAGAACCTCCCCAGGGACAGCAGCAGCTTTTGGGTGCAAATGCCAATGCAAAGGCTGTTTATTGCTTTTGCAAGTTCTGCTGCTCACGCTGGGGCTGGTAAAGGCCATCTGAAATTAGATCCTAATCTCATGTCCCAGTGGCTGGCAGAGATCACCCTGGGCTCAGCAGCTCGCAGGGATGGGCTGTGCATCCTCTCCAACACTCCCCAAACCACAGACCCTCACCTTTCAGCTTCTCCATCACCTTCACTCACAAATAAATCAAATTCAAAGGGCAGAACTAGGGAGGCAAAACCCCCCTGCACACCAAGCAGATCCCTCTTTTAATGAAACTGAGAATTTGCAGGGGTGTTTTGAAGTGCAGATTGCAGCAAAAGGCCTCGGTGAGGTCCTGCTTGCCAGCACCAGCAGAGTGGGCTCATCCTCACTAAGAGGTGGCTACCACGCTGGGATTGAGCAGCTGGGGCTTTTGAAGCATAAGGCTCTGGTTTATCAGGTAAATAAGCTGGGGAGGTGATAAGCCACTCTCTGAAAACCCTTCAATAATCGCACTGATATATGCCTTGAACTCACACTCCTTTCAGATTTCCCCGGCTTTTTAATGACAGAAAAGAAGATCTCGGTTTCAGAAATATTCAGTGTTCTCCATTGTCAGTCTCTAGCTTAAAAAATAATTAAGTTTACGCTCCTGCTAGCCTGTTATCAGGTCAGTGCAAGATGCTAGGAGATCAGTATGCCACTGTAAGAAATATTTCTGTCTATTTAACCCACTAATTCAATCTCAGTAAAGAATGAAACCCATAAAGTATCTATTTATAAAGTAAATACAGCAAGTAGAAATCAAATATTGGTCCTGTTTCAGGCCATTAGCTGAGAGGATGCTGGGAAGGTAATAGCCACAATTTTTATAGTGCTAAAAAGAAGTGGTTTGTTCCAACCAGCCTTTGTTAGGTGGTTTTTTTTTTCATTGCCAGTAAGTGTCAACCTGAAATGTTGTGGGCAGGACTGGACAAGAAGCACCTCAGCTGCAATCTGAGAAAACACTCCCAGGATGTTTTGTCCTCTTTACCACATCCAAAGGTGGAGGCACACAGCCTTCAGGAAATTACTGCCCACCCTCAGCAGCTCATTTCAACATCTCCTCCTGTAAATGCAGCTTTGTGGACTGGCAGCTTCCATAGAGTTACTCATTCTGCTTGGAATCTTCCAAGAATTTGCAACAAAAGCAATGGAAGTGTTTCCAGTCAGCCATCCTCCCTTAGTGCCTCCGAGGGAGTTAATTGGATTATTTCATGGAGATTATTTTCCAGTACAGTCTAGATGTAAATATATTTGGATGTAGCATCTCTCATCCCACTGGTGGGGGACTCCAGAGCCCATGGGAGAACAGTTTTGGCTCATGGAATGAAGGTAATATGGACTCTGTGGTGCACACAAAGCACCACCAAGGCACTGACCAAAATCTTCAGGGAGGAGAATTTAAAAACTTTCCAGTTTTTATCACTTAGCACTTTTTAATTATTAATTCCTTATTTTTTTGAGGTAAAGCAGCCCATTATGTGCCCTCTTCATCGGCTAACACAGACTTCAGTCTCACTCCTCCATTCTGCAAATCCAGCAGAAACTGTCCATCCTGTATTCTCCACATCCACTCATCACACAAATTAATGCAGAAGTTTCATGTGCCAAACTAATACTACAATAGAGTGCAATTAAAAATGCATTTAATTTCACTAATATTTCACAAAAAACATTTTCACAAATAGCAACTCCTTTCAAAAGAAAAATAAAATTACACAGTAAACGTCACCAGAGCCTTAAATAAAGGGAATTGCTATTGATCTCTGGGTATCCTAAATTCAGTAAAATACTGTGGCAAAATTGTGTTCTAATGAAACAGTAATTTAAATGTCATTAATTTCATATTTGCCATTCCCTTTCTACAACACTGATCCCTAAATTAAGGGCATTAATGTCTCCTATGTCATCTAGGGATTTAATGATTTTGATCCAGATTTAAACGTTTTGAAGTCTTTTGTTTGGCATTTCCTGCATACTCTCCTAGGAACCATTCAGCCTTTTCCAGAACCAGGACAGGAGCTAATGGCAGTTTCCAAATAAATGCGTATTTTTAAATTTGGGAAGAAACCTCAGGATTTTCCATTTCAAATCATCCAGCTCCCATTTCTCCCTTTTCATGGGGTAGCTGTGCAAGCTGAGGAAGCTTCTCCCGAGATGATTTCTGACCCCAAACACCTTTCAATATGGGATTCTTGCTACTTTATAAAACCAGGCGTGAAAAATAGAGTATGTTAAACATCACAAAATGCTGGCTGTGTGGTGTGTGTCACAATCAAAGACCTTCTCTCTCCTCACAAGCCCCTGACAGGAGGCTGTAGCCCAGTGGGGGTTTGTCTCTGCTCCCAGGTAACAAGTGACAGGATGAGAGGAAACAGCCTCAGCTCTCACCAGGGGAGGTTTATATTGGAGATTAGGGGGAAATTATTCACTGGAAAGGTGGTCAGGCATTGGAACAGGCTGCCCAGGGATGCAGTGGAGGCACCATCTCTGGAAGTGCTCAAAAATGTGGAAGTGGCACTTGGGGACATGGTTTAGTGGGGAATGTGACAGTGTTAACTTATAGTTGGACTTTTCAATGTACTGAAGTTACTGTTGCTTCCCCACACACCAGGATCTTCCCTTAACCGTCCACACAGAGAATTTAAATAGCTCAACCTGGAGCAGAATTCTTCATTTAAGTGGTTTGTGTCTTTACTGGATAATCTCCTACATGTGCTTCATTATATCAATAACAGTAGGAAATTATTGATTTCTCTGAAGCCATTAAGTTCAATTAACTTCTCAATTCAAATGGAAAAATGGTAAATTACCTTCATTTGATGGTAAAAACAGTAAGGGGGGGGGAAAAAAGGATAATACCCTAATTTGTGAAGTATGTGAGCAAAGTGGTAAAGGTAAAGCAAACAAATGAATATTCGTGTAATAGCTCTAATCAGCACTGCTCAGCATTTAAAACTGGCATCATTATGCTCACTGGACTGTGCAGCTAGAAGTAGTTGTGATGTTGTTTACCCACTTAATCTTGTGAATAAATTATAGCAGAATAAATAATAAACAATAGGAAAAAGAGTGGAAAATAATTTGGAACAAATTAAGCTCCTGCTTATCCTCAGCCTAAGGCACACCCAGCACACCCCAAAAGTTGTTGAATATTGAAATGTGGAGAAGTTGGAAACAGAGGCCCAAAACTCTCCAAGGTCTTGGGAGACAAACCTGGGCAAGCAGGTAGGGAGGATACCTGGATGTGTGAGCCCTGCCTACAAAACTAAGGGATATGCAGGTACACAGATTGTTTTAAATAAAAACCCGATTTAAAAATCCACTAAATCATATGCTAGTGATCAAGGAATATATGATAAGTCACCTGATTTAGACTGGGTTTTACTTACTGATATTAAATGAATATTACATTTTTGCTGCCGTTCACAAACACCCAATAAAAATCCAAGTAGAGACAAGACCAATGAAATAGTAAAATAAAACCAAGTATGTAGTTACTGAAATACCCTTTTTAAATATTTAGATCCAAATTTGTATTTTAGAAGTTTACTGGCAAACCACAGCAAAAATTTTATGATTTCATTTCAGTTACTGCTCTGAGAAGACCAGTGCTTTTAGATGCCTTTTCCCCCCAGGAGAAATAATTTCTGGTTCTTTCTCTGTTTACTACAGCACCAGAAGGAACTCTTCAGCAAGCTTTGGGCTGAAGATCCTCCAAGGAGCTTTCCCCTCCACCCAGCTGAATTTGCACACACTTCAAACCAAGTCCAGGAAGGAATTCCAGTGCTGTGATGAAGCTTTTGGGATTCTGACATGAGAATATACAAAGAAATAAATTGCCTGCCTGAGCAGACAACACTGAGAGCTTTACAGGTTCTGTGTTCACTCCCTGCAGAAGGCCCTGTGCACCTGGGCAGGTTGGGGCTGGGATTTGAGAAGCCCCCAAGAAAGCCCCTGTGCTTCTGCCTCTCTGTATTTCAGTGCCCAGCCATGGCCAGACTATTGATTTCTGCAGTGACTGCCATCAGTCATAATGAGGAAACAAGAAAGAAGCCATCCATCCTGACACAAACCCACCATCAGGTATTATCTGGGGCTCGCTGCTGATTTAATTTCTACTGACCCAGCTCTTTGGGTTGGCTGGAGATTTTGTGTCTGAGTAAGAGTTCACTTTGTGTCCTGCAGTAATGTTAGTGTTATTACTGTGTTTATCATCTTCAAGGCAGTCTAGAAACAGCAAGAAAACATTTTTTAAAACTTCTCTTATTTTCACATGTCAAAGTTTGTTCTTTTTGTTTTACCTTTATGGAGTGATTTTATTAATAAGAGGAAATTGTCTAGTCATTTCTTGATCAAGTATCATGCTAAATAACTGGGGTTTTTGCTGAATAATTCACATTTAATGTTCTTTTCCTTTTCTCCCATGTGAATTCCTCCTCTCCACTTCATATCCAGCTGCAATGAACTTTACTGCTCAATCCTATAAAACCCAGATACATTAATTTTTCTGGATGAGCAGTATAAACTTTGAAATTATGTATTCCCAAGGCTTTCCACCACTGGCAGCCTTCTTATGAGCTGAAGAGGATGTGCTTAGATCTTCCTCCACCTTTCCTTTCTTTCTGTCCTCTGCCCTTTCCAGTTTTTGTCCCTGGACACCTCTCAGTTGTGTCCTTTTAGCTCCACAACACTTCAAATATTTTGTGGCGCTGTTTCCTTTGACCATGGCTCGGTAGCACAGAAAGATCTATACAGTGAAAGATCTATAAATAGTGGTATATATGTATATAAAAATCAATTTTAGGTAGGTAAACAGAGGTATGGAGAGTGTGCAGCTGGATCCAGACCAAGCTCTGGAGAATGGACCACCACAGAGAAATAATTCAGCTATTCCCACACCCAGTGGTCAGTGGCTGTTCCTGGCACAAAACATCAGGAACTCGGTCTCCTGTGGCCATGGGCTCTCACATTTCTGTGGGAAAAGCTTCCCTCCAGCTGCTCTTTTAGGACACTAATGTGAGGTGATGACCAGACCAAAGATACTAATGGTTTTGTCATCTTTTGACAGCTTTGTCCCTGCCTATCACAGCAGGCCATCAGCTTGGCCCAGGGTGTTTTTAAAAGACTGCCCTGAAGTCTGGTATGAAGGCAAAATGCTGAGCTGGTGGCTGCCTACCAAAAATCCATCTGTGACTCAGTATCTTCCTGGAAAAAGCCTTTCTGTGAGCTCCCCAGGATGACTGTGCAGACTGCATGTGCCACAGGCCATCCTTTGGGAGCTCTCTGCACCACGAGCTAAAGCTCACCCAAGCAGAAGGCAGATGTTCTCCAAGGCAAGCATAAGGCTGTGGAATCAACTGCAAAGCTTAGGAGAAAATTCACACCCACCCACTCCAGATGCAGCATCCAAGCCTCGATTCTCCCCGCTCTAACTTCAGGATGCAGCAACCGACGCGTTAAAAACCAAAAAGCGACTCGCTCTGCCTCAGAAAAGACTTCCACAACGACAAAACCAACCCAACAAAAATGCTATTAAAATAAAACAGCCCATTGCTCACACTTCTCTTCCTGGGGAGAGGTGACAGGATAAACTCCACATGATGGATGCCAGTCCCGCTGCTTAATGCGCTCCAGGACGGTGCTCTCACGTGAGAGGGATGAAAACAAACTAGGGCAAGCAAGCAAAAAGCATCCCAGCCTGAAGTTTTCTGGCCCAGGGCTGCTGCTCATTAAAACTATGCAAAAATTGTCACTTCAACATAAAGCTAACTGCAATTCAGCACTATTGAGTCAATCTGGGAGGTTTTTTTTGCTAAGCCTGACACTGGAGGGGAACCTTCAAGTGCTCCTGTGGATAAGCTGAGCTAGGGCTGCAGAAAGCCCCCAGCTGGGGAATTCTGCAGTGTCATCATGCAAACACTTTGTTTGCTTCTTGTGCAAAGGATCTTTGCAGGTTCTTGTATTGTGAAGTTTTTTGCCAATCATTCCATCATTTTATTCCACTTCCCCAGTAAGGCCAGCAAATCGATTTCTTCCTTTCCTAACACCATCATTAGTAACAGAAGAATAACAGAGCATCTATCCCACACCTCAAATCCGCAAACAGATCTGTTCTCTAGACTTCATCATTGATTTAATTCCTAGTGAACACTTCCAATCTTTACTGCTGAAAGTGTGACTCTCACAGATGTCAGGAAAATATTTTCCATTTAGCATTTTGAAAGAGGTCGCATATTAGAGTTGATTTTCAGGTGTTAAGTTGCAACATTTAAAACCAAATGTTTCTCTCTACCAAGCTCAAAGTGAAATTCTAATATCCACTGGAAAAAAATAGCCCAACACTATACATACTTGCCTATCGCTGTACTTATTTCTCATTGAACTGATATCTGCATTTATGATTGATTCCTGCTTGTGCTCTCTTCATCTTTGACACCTTCAACCACATTTTGAAACAATCATTTTTCATAAACAACTAACTCTCATATGAAGTTTGTTATTTGCCATTCAATTGCTATAGTTCTACACACACTAGGAAGAAAGGGAGGAATTGTGGTTAAAAACACTGAATCTGGATTTAATGTCTTTGGAGACCTTTCCCCCATAAAAAGGACTCATCCTCTTGGAGCATCACCTTCAACTGGGGTTCTACAGATGCTTTTTCTTTGGAGTTTCTATGATTTTTAACCAAAGAACAAGAAAAAAAAATAAAAAAAGACAGTCACCCTTCTGCTGAAGAGCTGAAACAGCCTAAAGAAGAAATACCTACTCTTTAGCCACTATTAATTAACTACCTAAAACATGGTATAAGTGTTCAACTACTTTGTAAGTATGCACAGGGGGGCTGAACTTTTAAGAACATGGTTCTGTGAAAGCAAAGAGTGATTGGAGCAGAAACATCAAGAACAGAGAAGTATCACACAAACAGCAGTTCTCTGCTTAGCAGGTCCAGAGGGAGCCGGGAGAGAAAAAGAATTAACAAGTAGAGGTATCAAAATGTGAGCAGATTCTTAAGCAGCTGTGGTGAGACATCCTGTGAAATACCTCAGCAGCTAAAAGCAAGCGAGGACTGGTTTCTGCACAGGGACCAAAGGTCACATGCTCTGAATCTCACTGATACAGATCCCTTTCAATATCACATTTTCTAATCAGATCACAGAATCCCAGAATGGTCTGGACTGGAAGGACCTTACAGAAATCCAGTTCCAACCCACCTACCATGGGCAGGGACACCATCCACTAGATCGAATGTCACAGTAGGAGCTCCCATCTGGGACAAAAATCAGGTTTTATCCCTGATTTTTATTTTTGATAGGCTGGATTCCCCATCATTTCACAGAAGCCTGGGTGTGTTTCTGCTAGGAGTGCTCTGGTTCAAGCACAGAGCATCGAGCCTGATGAAAAGGCTGCTGAGTGACATCCTCTGGCCCAGGCTGTGCAGGAGGCAGGACTCGATGCTGATGGTGGCATAACCTCAGCTGCCTTTTACCATCTGGGGAGCTGTGAAGCAGAGCCTGAAAGAACCAGAGGTCCTGAACATTCCTAAGGTCTAATTGGATCTGTATCCGACCCCGGCTGGCAGCTGCACGTTCTGGAAAGGAACAGCCAGATCTAAAATAAAATGTGCTTCTCATGGCACTCTCCCAAAGGCCATTATTTGAAGGGCAGTGCCCCTGTAACATGAGCTCATGGCTTGGTTTCAGCTTCAGCCTGCACCAGCCTGTTTTATGTAAACAGAGAGAGGCCACAGGATCCTAAAGTGGCACTTCCATCGAATCCACCACAATCCCAGCCAGCCAAATGCCATTTAACATCACAGATGATGCAATTCCACTGGGATGCACATAAAACGAGTCCCAACTCACTTTCCCTAGAGGAATGCAATTTATCTGGGCTTACAGCTGTTGCATTCACAGGGTAAGATTATGAAATAATCCTTTCAGGAGCATTAGGAGATATGGGTGGCCAGAGCAATAGAGCCGTGCCGACGTCCCGGGAAACGCTCTGGCCGCGAAGGGGATTTGGGGAAACGAGCGCGTGTCCTGCAGGACCTCTGTGGATTCCAACCTGCCTGCTTGAAAGGCTTGGCTTCTCCAAAAGCTGGGAATCAGGAAGGGAGCCCACTGCATGATCAAGCATTTCATGGGAATAAACAGGAGAATAAGCAGAGGGAGAATTTAACGGGATCCTAACACGGACTCAGTGGGGTGGAATTAGATCCCCACGATGCTCCTCTGTAAGTACAACAGCTCCGCAGAGTTGGTGCAGACCCTTACACCTATACAGCCCTTGAGCACACTGAGGATTCCCAGCAGGTATGGAATTACTGCCTATTATTCATTCCTCCTTAGTAATAATATCAATTTAGCTGTTAGTTTTTGTTTTGACTCAGTGCTTAGGAATCAGCGGGGCGATAAAGCTATTTAAATGGAAATACTATTCAAATACACAATCACCTGATTGGAACACGAACAGCTCCTGCTCCTGAACATTTCTCATATAATAGCTGCTTTTTCCCTCATTAAATGCAGAAATCTGATTAACATTTAGATCATACGTGCTTTACTTACAGCAATTAGGACCAGATACCAGAGTTTTGTTAAACTATGTAGGATTTTTGTGCTTTATCACAAAGGGGAGAACAAAGAAGCTCCATACAACTACATCTGGTCCTTTCTACCGCTTCTGTTCTATGCACACTCTCAAGGACAAGTGTTAAATTTAAAGAGAAGTCCGTAGGGACAAACTTAGTGAGAAAAAAATTGGACACCCTGATGAACTCAGCTTTGTAACATAGCACAGCGATTGGTAACGCTGTAATTCCATGCACTCCCTGGCAACACCCAATTAAACAGTCTGAGGGGTTACAACAGCCAGAGATTAGGAAATAGCAGCTAAAATAACACGTACGAGGCCTGAAAATGAAAACCTTCTCTGTACTGATCAAAAAATAATAGTAATCTGCAATTCATAAGGTTCAACTCAAGTTAGAAGGGATCAAATCTCAGTTGCTCAAAAAGCTTCAGAAATATAACTGGAGAGGTAATTTACGATGTCCACCGCGTTTTGCTCAAGCTACGTTGTCACATACTTCACAAGCTGTCATGTTGTTCAGCAAATGCAAAATGGGGGAGCTCAGCCCTTTCAATTAAGGAGCATGGTCAGAATTAAACAGTAAAATGAAACAAATGAAACTCTGTCCGAAGAAGCCCCAAGTATATTAATATTTCCTGCAACACTCTGCTCTGACTGGTCCCAGAAGAGACTCAAATAGTTTTAATGAAGCATTTTCCAAGAATAAACTGGACACAAATGAATAGGATGGAAATGTGTTTCCCAAGCTGACAGGCCCAGCCCTGATGGTTTCCTGGGACAGCCCATGATTTTGGGACTATTCCCATTTTTTTTGAGGTGCTCTGCCTTCAACATCATGGCAAACCTGACCTAATGGTTTGGCCCTTTTGGATCACCAAAAACACAGTTTGTGTCAAGCTCCTGCACTGCTCAAGTGCTGCACAGCCCAGGCTGAGAGCTCCTCTCATCCCACTTCCATTTGATGCACTGCCCAAGCCCCCCACATCATCAAAACCCATAAAGTATCATTTTCCACACATTCCTAAGGGAGGGAGCTGGCATGTGTGCGCAGTGGAAAAAGAAATCTCCTCTCCACAACACACAAACCCAAGTTTAAAACAATGCAAATCCAGTTTCTCTCTTCATGGGTCACCTTTAATCTTTTATACAAGCGCTAACTCAGGTCAAGGTTGAACCGACTTAAGGAAAGGACTCGGAGTCCTTTGAAAGAGCCTGCGAGTACAATCTTGTGTTTGCATTTAATTAATCAGCTGAAGCTTTCAAATCTGTACTATTATCTCTTTAATAGAGCAGCCCCCTGAAGGCTTCAGCAGCCAGCCCACAGCTCCTGGGGCACTCTGATGCAAACCACCTCCAGCCGCAATTCCCCGATTCCAGGCGAGGCACGCGAACAAAAGAGCTCCAAATTTGGGAGACTAAATATTAATTGATGGTAAACAGAGTGAGAGTTAGTGGCAGTGATCAGCTCCCCCAGTTGCTTTCTGGATAATGTTGTTGGTGGTTAATGAACTGTGTCTTTTCCTTTCTCTTGTATTTTTTTTTTTAATCCTGCAGATGTCCGGCGTGCAGGAGCTGTTCCTCAGACGGCTCCCAGATGAACAGCCTGGTGAATGTCTAACTTCCCACGCAGTCTGTATTCCTCAGACACTAATTAGTGATATTTCAGGAGCTGTAAATGATGGAAGAGTCTCCTTTTTTTTTTTTATTCCCCCCCTGCTTTTGTTCAAGACGTGTTAATAATCTAAACCAGGCTGCTCCTGGCATCGTTTCCCACCCCACTAACCTGATGCCCACCAAAATGCCTCAGGGTCAGAAGGGCAGCAGGAGGTGCCTCACAGTGACCTCCTGCTCAGGGGTGAAGCTGCAGCTTCACTTCCTTAACAAGAGAGCGAAGAAAACCAGGAAACATTTAGAAACACATCAGAAAGATGCAGCCTTGTTAATCTGTGCTCTTTATCACCCACATCCCAAAGGAAGCAGCAGCTCCTGGCCCTGGTGACAATGAGTCACTGAGCTTCTCACTCTTACAGGTTCTGATTTACAGGGGAACCATAGCATCCCCATCAGCATCTCTTTTGTCATGACCCAGCTGAGACTGCCTAACAAGAGCAGAGTTTACATTTAAAGGTGGTTTTTAATAACTTCACTAACTCTGGGAGAAATTCTGGGTTGGGAAGACAGTAAATATTTCCTCTGCCACACCTGAATTGTATAGGTGATAAAACCTGAACTGGAACACCTCTCCTGATCTGCACCCAGCAGGACACAGGACCTGACAATAGTCACTGACAGAGAATGCCACCCCCTAAGGTAGGTGGAGGTGCTAATTTCCATTATCATTCCTATTTAAAATGTGTGTCTTGTTCCTAGTTTGCAAGAGGTTTGTATTTTCTTGGGACCAGTGGCAAGATCAAGGTTCATTTCCCATGGATGAGTGGATACCCTTAGGAACAGGCCAGTCTGACAAGGACAAAGGGCTTCTGCTCCTCCTGCTGTTTCCAGTTCTGACTCCCCATCTGCCCTGCCCACAGACAGTGAGTGTTTCCCACAGCCTAAAGAAGAATTAAGTGTCACCAATTTGTAGCAGAGGGGAAGGAGCAAGACAACATTAATTGAGTGAAATTAGTTCACAGGCACTTTCCCAGCAAAGCACGTAGAGCCTTTGGACATCTTCATTTCAGAAAATGCTGCTCATTATTTTGGTGCTGCCCCACAAAGCATCCTCTGGCTTTGGCAGATTATCATCAGTGAGCAGTCACTCAGAGCCATTCCTGCATCCCAAGGCTTTGGGCTGCCCTGTGGGAAGGTTTTTATCCCCATTTGCCCAATCTCAAGTCCCTTTCCCCCACTCAACAGCCGAGCTACTTGACAGGAGGAAAAGGCCAAAGAAGATTCTCTGCAGTCCTGCTATTCCCCATGCTGGAAGGAACCATATAAATACCTACAAAATGTGGTTTTCTGGGCCTATTTTACTTTACATTGCCCAATAAAGGTCGTCTTATTCCCCCTCAACAACAAAGGAATGACATGATTAGCAAATTGCTGAACACATGGGAGAAAACTACCCCAAAACAGCCTCTGAGAGCTGATCCCAACTCTTATTTAAGAACCAAGGTGTGAAATAGTGTCACACATCTGGCTAAATTTGGGATCCAGCTTCCCAAAGCATCACATCTGTGGGCTACCATGTACCCTCTGCCAACCCCAGAAGCTGAGGGGAACCCAAGTTCATCCAGAATAAGTCCTTGCATACAACTGCGTGAAATCAATATGATTTTGATTAATTTTCTGTAACAACAGCACATCACATGATAAACAAATCAGTTCAGAGGAAGAGATGACTTTTATATTACTAACATCTAATTTATCATTTAGTCTTTCCACAGAATGGATTAAAAATAAGAACATGTGCATTTATTTGGAGGTTTCCAAAAGAAACAGCAGCAGTTAAAAGATGGAAAAATCCATGTTGGAGCTTTCTCACCCGGATATCCCCCTCTTCCATTCTGCCTGTCAGGAACCAAATGGTTTGACTATGGCTGCCTTATCCTCAGAGAGAAGGGAAAAAAGGCACCTTCCTTGCCTGAAAGGGATCCAGACTTGAGGTCAATTATGAGCAAAGACAAATCCTTCTGTCATTTTCATGAGTCAAAAAAATCAAAGCAACTTTGATACCTGGCTTGTCTCCACAGCCTTCTAACTCCCGGGAATGCTATCAACTAATCTGCCTGTGCTTTGTAGTTTTCCCCTCATTAGCACAACAGATTAAGGACACAACCAGCACACCTTCAGGAGAAAAGCCTGGAGCCTTCACCATGTGCCCACCACGTGAAAAAAACGTGGCTTCATTTCCCTGCCCTTCCCAAGAGGCCTCCAGCCTTCATTCCCTCCATCACAGCAGCTCCTGCCGTGGCTCAAGCTCTGCTGCCCCTTCCAGCCAGGCTTTGGCAGGGGATAAAAAGTGAAACAGCCTCCAACTTTCAAGGAGTAAATGTAAAAAAGGAGCCCAGAGTAGGGATCAGGGTTGGGAATGTTGCAGGATGGGACAAGAGAGAACCAGCCTCAGGAGGTATTTCTGGATACAACACTCATCTCCACATTTGTAAGGCAGCAGTTCTCCCCAAACTCACACCTCAACACCTAATTTTGGGCCCCAAATTCTTCTAAAACTTCTAAGAGCAAGCATTAAAGAGTGGTAATTCTTTTCTCCTTTTTTTTTTTTAACTTTTACTCCACAGAGTATCTTTGTTTGCTCTTTTTTTCCTTTAAAAGCAAAAGCTTTCAGCAAAACACAGCTTCCAGGGCTCACTGCATTACAGAGCAAGGTCAGAGGTCTTCCCTTCAAAGCAAGCCTTTTACATTGGAAACACTGGGAATGTGCTCTATGCCAGCAAGGAGGGAAAATAAGGTTGGCTGGAGGACCACTCATCCTAGATTTGTTTTCTCCTACAAAGGCTCCTGCAATGCTGAGGCAATTTACTCACAGCCCTGTAAATGTCGACACAGATATCTGGGGTCGCTGGACTTGGCTCTTTAACCTGAGATCAGATCCCTGCTGCTTTGGAATAAAGCAGCTCCTTCAGCCAGCACCAGGACACAAAGCTGTCTGTGCATCAAACTGTGCTGTCCTCTTCACAGCAATCATTCTGGGAGCAAGAGTGGCCACCACGCAGAACCCGGGATCAGAGGCACATGCTGGCCCTTTTTGGCACAGCTGCCCATGCTGATGAGGGAGTGACACGAGTGTGACCTGCCTTAGGGACATACAGACACAGAATCATTATGGGGTGCCCCTCTGGAACTCCCCATTTCTGCAGAAAAGCTTTGTATTGCATAGCAGAGAGCCTTGGGCATACGGGTGACCAGAAGAACACAACACGAACATGCTGCCATTAATCTCCCATGTCCAGGAACTGCATCCATAAACATCCACATGTTACTCACAGTTTCCTCAAAAGAGATCTATAAAACTTTACTGACACGCCAAAAATCCACCACTCCCTCTTCCACTGATGACAAACATTGGTACAGTCACTTTTCAAGGGGCTGGGGGGAAATAATAATTTTAAAAAAATAGGTAAGTCAACCCCAAAGTAATTGTCATCACATGAGCCCTTCACTTAGCAACGAAAGGACACTGCTGCACTTTCCTCCAGGTGATAGCAAGCTAAACAAGCACTGCCAACAGCGAATATATTGTCCAAACATGCAGCCAAGTAGGAGATGGGAGGAGGTTGGGCTTGTCTTTGGGTGGCAGAGCAGTAACAAAGCCTTGCCAGCAAAGTGCTTTAATGGGAATTTCTGTTTCCCTTGGGAAAGGCCGAATCATTTGATTGCCAAAAAAAATATTTAAGGATTACTACCCAAAATAATTTCTTCTGCTACTGTACCATATGTTTGTGGCTCTAACCAGGCTAAAAAAAATAATTACATACTCTTTACTGCAAGTATGGCCAGTTGTAACTGAAATATTAAGCTGTCAGACAATTCCCATTACAGCCAGTGCCTTGCAATCCCCTGTTGGAGATGCTGCATCTCATCATGTGAGGCAGCTCCAGGACCAGGTTTTGCCCAGGTGAATTATGAAACACATCACACCCAAGTGTAGGCTCCCATTCACACAGGAAATTCGATTTAGGTTTAGGGGTACATATATTCCTTTTGGTGTACTTCTCCACCTAAATCCAGGAAGAGCTGATTAAATGTGCAGAAAACCTCAGGCTGCTCCTAAGAGCCAGTTTTTTGGCAGTGAAATTCCCCATGGCAGCTGCTCCTCACCCTCTAGGGCCAGGGGGTGCAAACAGGCTCTGCACACCCCAGGGTGTGCAGGCACCACAAACAGCTGTAGGACTGATTCAGCTGCTGTAAGGAAAACAAAACCCCTGCCCACTGCCTTTATTCTGGACTGAAACCCTGCAGTCTTGACTGCACCAAAAGAAGAGAACACAATTATTGATGTATTTTGTCACCATTTAGTATTTTGCTTTTGAAACTTCAGCACACCTTAAAAACTTAAAACTGCAGGCAATGCTCCAGCTCTGAATGGCAGCTGACTTCAGAATGGCTGAAAAATTCACCCCAATGGACCTGGGTACCTTGGCTTTCTTTCCCTCCTCTTTCTTTGTTTTTCATGGGCTAATTCAAACGCAACAGCTTTATTTTCATGCCCATTTGTGCCTGGTGCTGCACTAACACAGAATAAAGTCCTTGCTCCTAACACTGCTGCTCAGGAGGGAGAGCAAGTGGAGTAAGATTCCACAGCAGGCAGTAGAGCAAAGGAAAACCAACATTTATTGAGGTGTTGTGGGCACAAATGTCAGTTTTCAGAAGAGAAATAACAGGTCCTTTTGCAGATGCACATGGAAAGCCACAATCCTGAGTGATGTGGCCTTGTGACCCTGCTTGAGCAGGGAGTCAGACTAGATCACCTCCAGTGGTCCCTTCCAACCTGAACCATTTCTGTGACTGCATGAATATGATTTCTATCAAGGTGATGGGATTTTTCCCAAAGAACACCATACATGTCATTTCCAATCCCACAGACAGGTTTGGGCTTTTTGTTGCTGGTTTTATTTTTCCTTAAGAAAGCACTCAGAAATGGTGATGCTATCTTTGCACAGAGAAACACAAAGATCTTGCATTCTGTTTCCAGCTGGATAATCTTCCAGGCCATCAATACCCACAAAAACATTTAAAACAATTTATATATTCTTTATACTCACTAAAAAGGAAACAGCCTTTAAAAGCTGAGTTACACTCTATAATTACTCTAATTCTCTGCGTCTGGCATTCAGAAGAACCCAAATTAAACACCACAGAGCACCTCAAGTGCATCCATGGAGCAATGAAGGTGGAATTAACTCCAAATTAAATGGGACATCTTTGGAGATCGTCATACCACTGTTCAAAGTGCATATATTACAACTATTTATATTATTGCATGGATTATTCCTCTTATGGCAAGGTAAGTATTGTGAGAGTTTGCTTCAACACTTAGTAATTTTACTTAGACTACAGAAATGCTTAAATTAGAAAATCCTGGAGCTGAACACCATAAATATTGGAAAAGATCTAGGCTGGATCAGCTCCAAACTCTGCAAATTGGAATTTAATCATTGATCTTCTGGTGAGTAAAGACTTTTCTTCCCTGCTGATAGAGCAAATGCAACCAGGAGAACAAACACAGCAACTACTGCTCTGACCCCAGCACGGTGAGATTAGGAGCTGTTGTAAAATTCAAAGTGTGTGACTAAGGGAAACTACAGAGAAATTCTTCTGGGGTTACTTTAGATGTGCTCCATCACACTGTCAAGGATTTAGGAAAGAGCTGCTGTTCTCTTTATCCTCAGTGCAACACAGCCAGAGACCCAAACATCCCACAAGGAGCAGATTTAAGATCTGAAGGCAGCACATCCCAGGTGGGTCACACCAGACCCACACTGCCTGTGCTCAATTGATCTGTGTGGATGCAGCAGCCTTTCCCCAATAATCCAGTGTCAGACACCCAGAAATGAGGAGGATTTCTGCCTACAGAAGTCAGATTTCCAGGCCTAATAATTGGCTTAAAATTGAACTGGGCTGCTCTTAGTTCAAAGATGTGAACACCACTCCCTTGTACAGCTGTACCATAACACCTGGAAAAGCACAACTGCACCTAAGGAAGCAGGCCAGTCTGTTTGAAGGATGCACCTGATGTCTTTGAGCTGGCAAGAAAGGGAGCCAGGATGCAGAGAAGACTGCACCTGCTGCCCATCTCCCATCTGTAACAGAACTGGGCTGTTCAGGGTCTGTGGCACGTGGCAAGGAAGCCACAAGCCACAGAGATGTTTAGCAAAGGGCAATCCCCTACCACCTTCGTGGCATGCCCAGGGCTCTGCCTCCTCATCATCGGTCAGAAGAGGACAGAGGTGAGAAAGTGAGGATGGGAATTCACCCTGCTCCAGCTTGGAGCTGTGCCACCGTTGGCTGCTGCTTCACAAGAAGGAAAGGAATAATAAATCACTGAGAAGACAAAGTCTCACTTTTGCACCTGGGGGAAGGCTGTGGGTCAGGTGAGCTGTGCTGAAGGCACAGAGCAGCCTGGTCACAGCAACCTGCAGCACACCCGGGTTCATCAGATTTGCAAATGTTATTGATTTATCTGCACGGTGCTTTATAAACAGTCATCCCACTCCTCACACAGAAACAGCAACAGCTAATATATTCTCAGAGGATAAATAGCTGAGGGGATGAATCTGGGGGATGAATTTACATTCAGCCAGTACAGAAATCTCATTCTAAGAGTCTGGAGTGTAATTATAGCATTTCTTCTTGATTCCCTCTCCCTTTGCAAGACCGTGGCAATTGTGTGTGGGTAAGCGAAGCCATTACAACAAAGTGGTTAATTTTAATGAATATCTAACAACACAGCACATGTAAATGTGAGGGCAGGACATAGAGAGGGTTCCTAGAGCTCAGGAGAACAACGTGCCTGCCCTCTGCCACACACTGCCTGGGCCTGTAGCCAAGAACAGCACAAACCAAAATGTGACTGCAGAGGTCTCCTGGTCCTCACCTGGGTGTCAGATTCCTTCAGCTGATTTAAATGTCACTCTGCTACACGTGCTTTAATGTATAGTTTGCTGTAATGACTGATGATAATATTTGTAGTGGAGGCAGCATCATCCAGCTCCCCTGCTCCTCTTCCATCTCCTCAGTGTACAGCCATGGAGGTTATTTTCCTGCCTCTTTTTACAATTCATTCTTTGTCTGTCCATAGGCTTATCTTGCTTTACCATAAATTGTGCAGCCTGCTTATCTGTCTGTGCTCTTAATCTATGGGATGGATCCCAAGGTATTATAAGTTGCTTACCTCCTCAGTCCCAACTCTTTGTTTCCCAGTTCTGTGTCACTATATATATATATACATTTTTTTTTATCCTGCTGCAAATTCCCCTTTCCAGGTTATTAACACAGGAAGCTTTTACAATTCCTTCTGTTGTCTCTATGCCAATAATTCTAAATTGCTTCAAATCTTCCAAGGGAAATCCTAATCTCTGAAGTCCAGGCTAAAGACACCTGCCCTCCTCAGCTGCCCACGGAGGATCAGCCTCTAAATACTGCTGGGTCTAAAGATGCTTCACTGACACATTTTGACTCCATTCTAGTTCCCTTCTAGACATAGATTCCTAAAAAGAATTCCTTCAATAGTGCATGTGATTATGTAATTCTGAATGAATATTCAATTATGCCAACTCAAACCAGTTTCCCACATTATATCTTATTGGGGCTCTTAGGGGGTTTCTTCAAGTCTCCCATTCTAAAGTCAGATTTAAAAGCAGATTTTTTCAAGAGCCTGTTTATAAATGTTATTCCCTAAGGGTGTCTGAAAATTTATCAATGCCTTCCCACACTTAAAACAATGCAATTCTGCAGTTTCCTCAATCCAAGGCATTTACATTAATTCTCTCAAGTTTTCCAGTATAGATTTCAATACTTAAGGACTGTAATTTCTGGTGTGATTTCTCCCACTCCACCTTGGTTGCTTTCTTTCTTTTAAAAAGCTCAGGAATTTGCATGTTTCTTATGGCACACATTTCTCATTTCCCTGGCAACAAAGAGCCAAAGAATTATTGTTTTTTATTTAGGCACTAAGCAATCAAAGCAGTCCTACTCTGCAAAGAGTACAGGCAGGTGTCTGTGTTGCATCAATGTAGTTACACAGTATTTCACTCTGGCCTCAGTTAGTAAATAACCTTTACAAGTTCTTGAAGCCCTGACATTTTACATTCAAGGATTTGACAAATGTCTTAATATTTCCATCTATCTTTTATTCACTTTCCCTTCAGTCTCCACATCTGCTTTCCACCTCATATTTATTCCTCCTCTTTGCTTCATAGTCTTCCTTATCAGTGTCTTTTATTCTTGATACATGCTTTATCTGTACTGTGATTATTCTTATTTTTCCCTTCTTCATTTGCATAGAAGATATTTTAAATGGCTTTAAGCTACCTGATGGAATAAACTCAAAGCAGTTCAACGTAAGACACTTTATGTCCAGCAGCTCTGAGCTTCTCTGTTACATTAATCACATCTCAGTCCCGTTCATCCATACTTCCAGACACTCTTCTGGGGAATTTACAATCAAAAGGAAGACAAATAAGGATGTGTATCTTGTATTCACCCACCCTAAGCATTTACAGCCACTCATCACCACACATCTAAATGTCAATTGATTAAATTACAGCCAGCACCCTTTGGATACCCTCTCACCTCACGCAGTTGTGTCCAGGCTCTACGGAAAATGAAAGGTCAGATGTGACCCTGATGTGTTTGCACAGCTCCCCCGGGGTGACCCATTCTCCACGAGTTCTCCCAGCCTGTCCCAAGGGTGATTTACAGCAGGCACAGTGAGCTGAACAAAGACCAGAATTGGGCCTCACCCTCTCTGGGGGTCCCTGGACCTGTGCAGGACCTGCTGACCCCAAACATGAGGTGCAGGGTGTGTCACAGGTACCTCCATCCCACAGGGAGCCAGCTGGCACTGAGACATCACAAAAAAACCTCTTGCAGAGAGAGCCTTGAAACTCCTGGTGGTGAAAACCAGGCAAAACTTGAGATGGAAATGGAAGGGAAGAAGGATAAACGGGCCCAAGTTGCATCTCAGCACATAAAATTCAAGTTATAGCCCATCATCTAGAGAGATGGCACACAGCACATTTGAGGACACATTCCCTCCACAAAGGGTTTACATAATTTCTTTTTTGACTTTCCACCAAGCTCCATCCTCTAGAACACCAGGTGACCTCTGGTCTGAGCACAGAGCTCACCAAGTGCCAGCGTTTGTGCTCTCCCTGCCAGCTCCAGGTCAGCTCTCACCACATCTGGCAGCACAAACCACTGTCCCCACCTGCAGCTTCCTTCTCAAGAGACTTTTAACCAAAACTGGGGCCACTGGCCTGTCAATGCCACTAAGCTGATCACCCACCTGTAGCACCTTGGCAGATGAGGAGGAAAATAGGTCAAAAATTACAGGGGGTTGGGGCTGATCAGCATCGTTTTCCAGTGAACACTTGCAGTGATGTACTTGCTGCCCCAATAGTTGCTCCCACAGCCCATCCATGTGCACTTTAAATTAATTCATCAGGCTTAGAGGAGGTTTTCATCACTGTCTATCCACACAAAACACATTGACTGGAAGATAGTCCTGCAAGGATGGAGCCAGGGAGCCTCTTGCTGCTGGATCCAGCCCAACTAATAAGGATTACACTCACCAGCCATCCAAACTAAATTCACGGATGCTTGTACATCTAAGGACCTGAAAATAGGGTACTAAGTGGACTACAGCTTTACATTGAAGCTATGACTAATTTTCCAGCTCAAAACCCAGTAGGTCTTAGTAGCCCATGCAGGCAGGCCTGTCAAAATGTTTCCATACTGCCTGAAAAAAAACCTAATTGCCAAATAGCTTTTTTTCTGGGCTTGAAATTCAGTATTAAAACCACGTATTACCCAAGCAGAGTTTCCAACGGAACTGGGGGATTCTAATAGTCTAATGACTGTCTCCCAGAGTTCATTTTTCACTTTTCAATAATTGGTTTTTCAGTTGCATTTGCATAGAGTAAAATTCCATAGCCCATTAAGTTAATCACAAGATGAAGCTAATAAGCATGGACACGCAAAGACATACCTAAGCCCAGATCAATTTTGGAAGCGGTGATTTGAAGTTGCAGCAGAATAACTGTTCCTCCAGCCTGCCAATTTGATAGGTAAAGGATGTGCTTTAAGGAATTGAAATTTTACACTGCTGAGAATAGCCCATAGTTATTCAATGGAACTTCTTCTGAAGGGGGAAAAAAAAACCACAGAAAAAACAGAAGGAAAAAATCTAACAAGAAAAACACAACACAGTTTGAGATGAGGATTTCAGTGATGGTTCAAGTGGTTTAACCTGCAGTTTTTCCCCTCTCCATCCTCCCTGGTGCACCAGGCCAAGTGCATTAAGGAATGATGCTCCACATCCTCCAGCTCCACACAAGTGCCTCTCCTCAAGTGCTCTTACCCACCACATTTCTGATTGCCCACCCCATGGAACTCTCCAGATCAGCAGCACCTCTCTCTCAGCAGGCTCCTTCAGCCCTGGCTTGGATTCCCATTTTGCAGCCCTCACAGCCTCCAAGTGGCCACACACACAGAGTGTCACTTTGTTCCCGTCCAGCTGGCTCCAAAAGCTGCCCACAGAGCACAGGCAGGTCATCCAACCCTGCCCAGGGGGCTGGAGCCACATCCCCAGCAGGCTCAGAAGGCACAAGCCTCCCCTGCCCTTGGAAACCGGGATCCTTCCATGGAAAGTTTCCACTTTGCAGAGCGGTTCTGTGCCGCCGGCTCCCCATCTGCCTGCCTGGAAGGCTTCACTCCATCCTGTTCCTCGAAAACAGGGTTTTTGTTCTGCAAAGCCATGCCTGGGAAAAAAACAAAACAAAACCCTTTTTCTTCTCTCCCTCTCTCTTTTTTTTTTTTTTTTTAATACTGATGAGAATGGGAATTTGGTTTCTTTTTTTAAAAAAAAACACACTCTTTCTCCCACGTGGAAAAGGGATTTCCATTTTCTGGCAAGGTCTGTATGGAAGGACTCAAACAGAATAGATGATGTCAGAGCTTAAGAGCTTTTGGGATGATAGTTTTGTGATGGCAGAGCCACTCTCTTTTAAAGCTTAAGGATTTGAACAAAATTATGGGAACGTAGCCAGAGGCATTTTGCTCAGTGTTGGCTTTAGAGGGGTGGGGGCTTGGCAAACAAAAGAGAAATCATGGCTTTTTTCAACAATAATATATATATATTTGAAGGCTTTTTCTCTTTATTGAGAGTTCTTGCTGTTTTTCTGTTGATCTGCAGAGTGATTTGTTATTTTAAATACATAAAACAGCTGAAGAATTGAGGTGTTTTTGGTGGAAGGTGCATTCCCTCTGCTGGGAGAAGCACCAAGCATTGATTGAAGCTCTCTGGCTTTTTCTGGACCTTCAATGGGATTTGGCACATGTTCCCCTTAAATGCCACAGCTACTCTTTATTTTTCCACAATTATTCAGATATGAAGCCTTAATTTTGTTGTTGTTTTTGTTAATCATGACATCATGGGTGGAAACAGGGCAAAGCAAGCAGCCCTGGAGGGAAATGAAAATCAATCCAAGCTGCTCATTAAAAGGTAAACCGTCAATAATCTTTGTCAGGCCTTTTTATCTGGGGTTTTAGCACAGTGTGATCCCTAAGGCAGCATGTGGTATTGAGATTTAAGATGGCTCCGACTTTTCACATCTCCATCAGGAAGATTAACTCCTTCAACACAGGCTGAAATTACCCTGATTCTAATCAGCACACAAAAATGGCACGGGATTAAAAGGGATCATTTTGTAGCAGGGCTTTTTTTTTTCTCTATCTGTGCTGACAGAAAGGGAAAAATCAGCTGCCTGAACTTGATTGAAATGGTGTCAGTCAGAAATAGCTCCACAGACACAGCCTCCACAATGAAAACACTGACCAAAATCTGGTAATTTTAGTCTTCAAGCACTTATATTTATAAATAAAAAGAAGAAATATCGAAGTGAACATGTGTGGGGTTTTCCCAACACTTCAATTTTTTTACACTAACAACTTTCTCTCTAATTTAGGAAAATACCAATGAAGTTTATTTATCTAAGTCCTTGGTCTTCAATTTTTTCCCATCAATTTTCTGGGAACTGAGCCTCCACAACATGACTTTTTTTTCAAAATTATGATGAACTCTTGCCTAATGATTAACATTGTGTTAATTACAGAACTGGTGACAGCTCATTTCAGAAGGAACAGTGTTATTCCTTCCTTTTTCCACATAAAATAAGCTTCCCAAAGAAATTATTGTGTCCTGGATCACAGTGCTTTAAGCAGACTGACATCTACTTTTCCCTACATCATCTTCTCCACGGATTTACTGCATTATATAAAGCACCACTAAAACCCACGAGGTTTTGGGGGTTTTTACCTCTACAAAAGCTTTACTTTGGGAATTAAACAGGCAGGTTATGGGAAGACATGACATCACACAGTTCAGGTCTAACCTGGTGCTTCAATCAGGCATTTCCCCATACAAATAGATAATAGCTACACCTGGATTCCACCTGCTCAGGACTTCTTGGAATAAGCATCTCAGTGTACATGAAATAAACACCTTTATTACCTGAACAGCTCATCTGAAGAGTAAAAATACTGGTTCAATAGGTGTAATTATATCCCTGCAAACCAGTTTGCTAATGGGATAATCCAAGGATTTTGGTTCTTTATGATGAAGACATCCAGGATGACAGGAAAGAGTTTCTTTTTCCAAAATCCCACTAACTTGGGCATGGTGACACACCACGAAGGCAGCACAGCCACCTTCAGACATCTTACAGGAGCTGTGTGCCATGAGAACACATTTATGGCTTTTGTGCAAGAACAAGTGACCAAGGAGTGCCTCACAAAGCAAGGGGGGATGGCTTCAAAAGGAGAGGACAGGGTTAAGATGGGATACTGGGAAGGAATTCTTCCCTGTGAGGGTGAGGAGGCCCAGGTTGCCCAGGGAAGTTGTGAACTTCCCCATCCCTGGAAGTGTCCAAGGCCAGGCTGGACAGGGCTTGGAGGAGTCTGGGATAGTGAAAGTGTCCCTGCCCATGGCAGGGGGTGGAACTGGATGAGCTTTAAGGTCCCTTCCAATGCAAACCATTTTGGGACTCTGTGAAAGCCGTGCCCCCTTTCACAAGCTCTCCACAGGGACAGAGGGGGCCTGTTAAATACAGATGTGTCACTCAAGTGTGATGATAACACTGCATCTTCTGGAAACCTCGGTCTTTGACAGGGGAACTAGCAGAGGGAAAGTAAAAACATTTCATTCTCAATTATGAAATACTTTTAGAAAAATACAAGGAGCTGAAGCTTGTGCTTTATCATCGTCCTGCAGCCAGGCTTGCTTTATGTGATGCTTGAACTCCAGCAGCAAGGTAGGATTTAAAATAAAACCCATCAGGAGCACACAAGCTCGTGATAGAAAACCCTAGTTTTGCAATGTGGGTTTAAAGTGATCATACTAAAATGACAGAAAAAAAAAAAAATAACAACAACACAAAAGAAATGCAGCTTACAAGAACAGTGGTGTATTTATATATATCAGAGTCCTCCCCTATTTGGAAAAAGCCAAACCAAAGAAAACAGCAAAATCAATCAACACTGAGGTATGCACTTGCCTTAATCAACACTTTTTATTTTAGCTCATCAGTTTGAATAGAGACCTAAAAGTGTGCTGAATTATTTAGCTTGTAACTGCTGGATAACATATTAGGGAAATAATCTGCTGTATTTACAACACTGAATGGGTCCTGATTTTCCACACTTTTTTTCTTGGGATGCAAATGCTGAAAAAGAAAGGCAAAGCTTGATAATGTTTTATTTGGAACTGGAAGGGCCTAATTTAGAAAGGTGGGAAATCCAGTTGGGCCAGGGCCTGGACACAGAGGGATGGATGTCCAGCCTGGAGCTGGGCACCATAACTTCTCTGGGTGAACAAGAGGAAAGTGAGTGGTGTAGAAACAGAACTCTACACAACAGCATGTGCCATGCTAGGCAAGTGAAAATGTTCAAAATTCCACTTCTCTCGAGTCCTGAAAACCTATGTTTAAAAAAAAATGGTGAAAGAAAATGTGTTTCCCTGTTTTAACTAATTTTTCCTTGATCTTCAACCTAAACCTCCTCTGGCACAAATTGAGGCTGATTCTTCTTGCTCTCTCCTTTGTTAAATGTGAGAAGAGAACAACCTCTGTCTGGCTCCACCCTCCTACCAGGGAGTTGTAGAGAGCATGAAGGTTTTTACTGGGAAATATTTCACAGGAATCAACTGTGGGCTGATCAAACAAGCAGTCAGCCAGAAAAAGCTGCCAGAGGTATGATCCTGGACCAGCTCCAGGTGTATTACAAGAAACACAGGCAAAGAGACCACATTAAAACAAAAAATCCCATGATTAAGGCAGCCACCAGAAAATGATGTGTTGCTCTGTTTGGCACCTGAGCAAGTGCAGCTTCCAAGAGAGCAGGAGTGCCTGGGACCTCTGGGACACAGGCATGGGGCCAAAAGGACTTTCCAAACTGTGCCCACATTTCCCCTTTTGATTTGTAAGCAGCAAAGGCTGAGCCCCAGCACTCAGCCACCCCTCTGCACCCACAGGGCCAGACAGATCAAGAAGCTGGTTTGGTTAAAACTTGAAATGCAGAGCACCAGTTTACTGTGATTAACTCCAAAATTAATTGTGGGCCTGTTCCTCACTCAGGTCCACCACCCAATCCTCCTGTAAAAGTAGATATTTAGCTCCAAAGAAGAACAGAAAGGAGGAGGGAAAGAAACCTGAAGTTGTGTTTCCATTGAAAAATGTCGTATTTGGGCACAGCTTGAATCCAGATCCTTATCTATAATAAATTGATATAAATACCTAGTGCCAGGCAACTGAAATCAAACTTTGCTGCAGTGACATCAACTGAATCCTGGCCACATGTACCAGGGTGGGTATGAAAAAGACTTCAGAGGAAACGTACACACACACAAAAAAAAGAAAATCAGTGTGCTACACATTTCTGTAGGTTATGAAAACCTCAAATTGAAGGAAAATGATGCCCAGAGCATTTGAGACAGTTCACAAGTACCAGGAAGAATTAGTTCCCTTCATAGTGGCAAGCACTGAATATATTTGATAGAAGTGGTGTACAGTGTGGAGGCAGAAATTGGAATCTCAGGCTGGACAATCCCACTGTTGCTCACTCCTGATGCTGTGGAATTCATCTGTTAATCAGATACAGTAATTTTTCATGTAATGCAGGCCCTGAAAGCAATTGCATTTCAAGCAAGCAGCTCATAAAAAGCAGAGATTTCTATCTGTGAATTTAGCCCACAATTTATCTCTGTCTGAGCTCTCGTTACGAAATGCAACAATACCAGTGAGCAAATGAATATCTTAACTTTGGCATTTCAGACGAATGTTATGTTGAAAATTGGGCATCTTTGCCTGAGAGATTTCTGGAACAGTCAAAGCACTCCCAGCAAGTTATTCCATAAACTATCTACCAGACCATATGTTTGCTGCCTACAAGTCTGGGCAGGAAATGTCCAGTAAGAGCCACATCTGAAAGGAGGAAGAAGCAGCAGCCAACAGCACTCCTGTCACTAATCTGCATTTGCAAATGCCACGTTGGAGTTGGCAAATGAAGCATTTCAAGTGCAAATAGCTGTGAAGACATTTGTATGTAGCACTGAGTGATGGGGAGATGCTGGGTTTGTTCCTGTTTTGTTTTCCTGAGGTTACCTGGGTGCTGGTAGAACAAAGGCACTTTTCCCAGGATTTTTTAATGTATATAAAGATGATCCTTGCGTGGGAAAAGCCCATTTCTCTCCTAAATGCTCATTTTGAAGCACAGCTACTTACAATAATTATAATTGCTCTGATTTTTGAGCACACTTATCCTGTGAACAATTACAGGCAAATGTCTCCCAGCAATATGGCCCTACAAGTTTAAAGCACACGCATTAAACATGGCTCTAAAGTTTATAAAAACATATGTATATGTTGTACATATAAGAAGATATACAATATGTTTCCTTTACAAAGTAATTTTATCTCAAAACTGATTTTAGAATCCAGTTATGTTTCAAAAAGCCTTCATTTTTTCTATATCTATACATTACACAGTGGTAATGTCTGCATTATCTGTGTGCAATTAGATCACATGCAAGATGATCTTAATGGTTGGACTTGAAGATTTTAAAGGCTTTTCCCAACCTAAACTATTCCATGTGTCTTCCAGTAGCAAATTGATAAAATGGTCTAAGACTGAAATAAATCAACACAGAGATGAAATGTTATGATCCAGGCTTACATTTATAGGATGCAATTCCCAGCTGATAAAACAGAGTTTCAGAAACACATCTCTGTCACTTATCATTAACACTGACCAGACATAACCCCAAGATTATGCTAATAGAAGACAACATTCAATTAGCACAGAGTGCTCTCTAATCAAAGCCCACACAGTTTTAGAGAAGTTGGAGATTATGTTGTTTTTAGTTTTTTTCTTCCCCGTTCTGTGCTTCTATTCTGCAAAGAGATTTGAGGAACCTGAGACAGTGGGAGCTGTCCCAGCCCATGGCAGGGGGTTGGAACAAGATGAGCTTTAAGGTTTCTTCCAACCCAAACCATTCTGGGATTCTAGGATTCCATTAAAGAAAATGTTTTCACTTTCACAAAATCTCCTTTTAAAAAGCCAACATGTATCCTTCAGTTGATCAGCAGCCAATAATTTATTCACAGAGGAAATTGCCAGACCACACTGATGCAGTAATTTTCTCTCTTCACCTACATGTTCACCTTCATCCTGCCCAACAGGCTCATCAATCTAATTAATCTGCTCAGGTATTTTAAACATGAAATTCACTCAGGCCATGGGATGTTTTCTTTGTTGAACCAAAATATTTTCTTGATACCACTCAAGGGCCTGTTGCAATAGGAAAGGAGGTTGTGGTTTTCAACTGGAGGAGGGTTGATTTAGATTTGATATAAAGAGGGTTTTTTTACAGGTGGTGAAACACCAGCACAAGTTACCCAGAGAGGTGGTGGGTGCCCCATGCCTGGAAGTCTTTAAGATCAGGCTGGGCAGGGATCTAGTGGAAGGTGTCCTTGCTCACTGCAAAGGAGTTGGACCAGAGGGCCCCTAAAGGTCTCTTCCAACCCAAACCCCTCCATGATTCTGTGATTCCAAAGGCCTCACTGACAGGTGTTACTTTCCCTAATTCTCCAAACAGTTTCCAATGTGGGACCCCCACAATGGAGGAGATGGATGAGGTCCAGGACTCCCAGAGAGAAGCAGGAGCTGACAGGGCAGGTTCAGAACTCAGCAGAAGTAAACAGTACAGGCTCCCTGATCCCAAATAAGGATTCATCCCCAGAGGGACAGATTTAGAAACACTTCAGTTCCTAAAACAACCCACCTTCTCTCCCAGGACTCCATCCATGTGGAGCTGATGTGCCTCACCCTCTCCCCAAGAAGGAGCCCAAATTATTAAGCTCTTTGCAAGAAAACTGTTCAGCCAAACACTTGCCAGAGCATCTCGAACTGATCTCAAAACAGCCCAAAAACCTCCAAAGCCATCTTGCAAGTGCAGCCAGGCAGTTTTGTTAACCTTCCTCAGCAACGTTTTCCCCATTTTATCCACACACAGCCCGTAGCAGTGCTGAAAATAATCTCTAATGACTCCATGGATTAGGTGGCTGTGGTTTGGCTCAAATGCAAGACCCGTTTGTCCCGTTGTTTCACAGAGTAGATTTGAAGAGAGCAATCAGGAGGACTAATACACACTGGATTTCAGTGCTTGGGATTTTAAAGTCCACTAAACACAGAAGTAATTAAAAACTACTGTTCCCAGTACCTGATCCAGCACGTAACTGAGCCACAGCACAAAACTTGCCTTTTTATCTGTGTTTCAAAGTAAACACTTGTGACTGATCCCTGTTTTATCCTCGCCTCCCACATTGCCATATGGCTACGGATGTTTCAAACAGACATTACTCCAGTAGCTCATTACTCACCATATTGCAACGGGGAGGAGAAGCTACAGACAGTTTTGACAAAAACAGCAATTGCCTAAAAATGTGAAGTTATCACAGTCTTGCGTGGTCTTAGACATTTTTAGTCTGGTGAGGAGGACGGGCGCTAACGCCACGCGCAGGGAAGGGTGAATCAGCACGTCTGCTCCCACTGTGCTGTGTCCCCCAGAGCTTGCACAGTGGGGGCTCTAAAACCCTGCCCAATTTCCTGTGTGGATTCAGCACATGTCCAGCCTGATTAAAGGCAGAATTACCTCCCTTCAGTGTGTTTCAGTAGTTCCTTAAGTACCACACAAAGGTAAGATGTGGATTGGGGTGAATGTCTTGCTGTGCAGGGAGGGAAGAAAACCTCCAGTGTTCACCCATCCCAAGAATGTGCCGGCTGGCCCTTGGACACAGCACATCTGAGGAAGGTTTTGTGATCATTAAATGCTGTATCTTGTGCACTGGTGAAAGATCAGGAGTTTCAGAGAAATTATTGACTGGTCACAGTCGACTTGCTTTTCTTTAGCAGAAGGAAATTCAACAGGGAGCATATTTTGGAGTGAGGATGTAGCAGCTCTGAATTTAATGGCTTTCCCTGCTGATCAGACCTTTCTGGCAGTGAGGAGAAGACAGGTTTTGTTCCTCCAAGGAGGCACAGGCTGCTGCAAGCCACCACATTGCTGTGATTCTACTCCTTGTTGGCCAATACACAAATAATCCGTGTACAAAAGGCTCTCACACCTGTGCCTGCCTGGGTTAGAAAAACACCTTTATCAACCTCTTGTGTAAATACTTCTCACCTTGTGCAACACAGCTGGCCTGAGAGCCTGAACAAGGTCAACTGCAACAGGCATCTGGTTTTTAAATAATGATAATGCCATAATAAACGCATTTAAACACCCTCACTCCAAGCTCAGGACAGCCCAAGGAGAGTCCAGGTCTCCAGGCTGACATAGCAAAGCTTCCTTCATGCTGATTTTTAGGCTGGGTAGATGTGAGAAGGGAAGAAAAGGCTGTAAGATGGAAGGAATAGAGAACATGAAGAGCATGATTCTCTGTCACCTTCCCATGATATTTTACTATTTTATCACTTCTTTTACAAGCTGATGAAGAACCAACATCAGTTATGGGCAGAAAGAGGCCCATCAGCTCTCAATTAAGTGGTTCTGATAATATGTATTTTCACCTCTAAAAAGACAGGCATGCATCTGGCTGACCACTGCCAGGTCACTGATGAAGAACATCTGGATTTGAAACAATGCTTGATAGTCAAAATATACCATTACAAGATTATATCTATTTTTATGTGGCTATAATATTACATTATATACATATATAAATTTTATATACATACATGTACATGCATATGTACATAAATGTGCCCTAAAAAAAATTTAAAGCCATTTCTTATCTCCTTGAAGGGCAGGAAGCAAGGCAGACAAGGAATCCCAAGTGCACTAACTCAGAGCCAGTCCAACCTTGGCAACTCAAGCAATGGAAACAGAGTTACTTTTTCCTACCAGATCAGCATTATGGTTATTGACCAAAAGAATTAATGAGGATCTTTATTTTTAAAAACACTAAAGGAAGATCCCAAATAACGCCTTCAAAATTGTACAGGAAGGACTGAAATCGAGATATATCTGCTTTTGCACCACAGTTACTTCCCTTGCTAATACCTAGGGTTCAAAACATGTTTTGATCACTACAGGACCAGCCAGACATTTGACTTCAAAGTACAGTGAGCTGGAGCCTGCCCTCAGGTTAGATGCTCAGTGAAATTAACTTTTGATTAAGTCCTGTATTTAATGTCTGTGACTCCTCAAAAGGTCAGCCTTTGTGAGTGTGTGAGTTTTCCACGTCAGTGGCTGCAGAAGGAAGGACTGCATCCTTCCCACCACCGGCTCCGGCACAGCTTTCCACCCGAGTTAGGAGATGCTCATGTTTGTGACATCAGCTGTGTCAGTGCTGCCCAAGAACAAAACCAAGAAATTCTACTCCCATGTCTTCACCCTTCTCACTGGAGACTTCACCTTCCTTGAAGGAGGAGATCTGGTGTTGCTGTAACAATTAATCCAGGATAAAGAACAGGCTTAATTTCTTTTAGTCGTTTAAGAGGTTTAAAGTGTTGGTCTCTAGATCACGGGACTAGAAAAAACTTCCCAACTCTACAGTTTGTTGGTTAAACCATAGGAAAAGAAAGCAAAATCATCAATACTATCTTCAGAAAAAGCTCCTGTTCAGGTGAAACTGCTTTGGGGCTCAGGAGGGAGTGGAGTTTTCCACTGAGCTGCTCCATCCTCACCTGCCCTGGCTGAGGACAAAGCAAAGCTATTTCAAGCTCTCAAATTCAGTCTAAGACACATCTGCTTCATTTTCTGTAATACCAAGTGACATCACCTCCCTTCCCCGAGTGCTGTATCAAAAAGATGGAATAAAAGCTGCCTAGAACACTGGAAAACTCCCTTGGGAGCAAGAGGCACAACTTTGTAAACTGATGATAATAAGTACATAGAGGTTTCTAGTCCCAAACCACCCAGCTTGCCAGCGCACCAGATACATTATCACTGCTTATCTTTTTAACTTCACAAAAGCTGTAAGCATCACACATTTGTGATTTTTGACACAAAACCTGCTTAACAAAGCCAGTGGACACAGGGGTGCGAGAGGCAGAGCTAGAGGTTGCAGGAATGGGATTTCACAGAAGCATGGGATAAATTTGACAATTTATGCCCCTTCCAGAAAGCTCTTCTGAATCTGAGGAAGTTCAAAAGTTCACATGAACTCTGTTTCCAGGAGCTATATTGTGGTTAAAATTCTGACAGTTNCTCTTCAGTACATTACAAGCTTAAAAAGAAATGGGCAAAAAATATTGATGGCTTTTTTTTAACTAACTAAAAAATAAAAATTCAGCCAGCAGCCAGCTAATAATCTTATAATAAATTCAGCTCTGCATTTTCCAGCTCTTCTTTTTCTCACACACCAAGCACTTTTATATGGCACTTTTTGTACTATGAATTTTAATAAAACCAGCAAAAGAATTGGGAAAGAAGCTAATTTTTCTATATGCCTCTGGCAAACAGGAAGAATTCAAGAATAAGTTAAAAGATATCTTTCTACTACCGAAAATTCATTTTCCATAACAAGACACTGTCATCTTCCCGAGGAGCCTGTAATTCCAAGATAAAGATGAAAAGATGTTGTTTTATCATAATGACAAGTATCTGCATCCATATTTATTTTGTGCTCCGACATCACCGTACAGTTTGTATTGTCATGGTACATTGGAAAGTGGGAAAGCATTTAGCTCTTTCAATAACAAGAGAATAAAGGATAAAGTACCCAGCAGAAATAGCATAGCACAAGCATTTCCAAGTGTCCCTAGGAAAATATCTGACCCACATAGAGGGAATGCAGAATGTGGCTTGCCTCCCCTTGCAACTGCTTTTTCCATTTTCCACTGGCCAGACCGTGCATTTTAATCACTGAGTAACACAGCTTCCTCCATCAGGCAGCCACTGTGCTCCACGTGGATGAAACCAGGAGAGAAGCCAAAAAGCTTCTGGGGAAAAGCCCCAAACCAGGCATGGATGTCCCAGGTGCCCAGATCTCTCACTTGGAGGGTTTAGGGCTACCTGGCCACGGGATCCACAGCACAGGGATGAACACGGGGCAGCAGTTTGGGGTATGGCAGCCCTGGAGAGGAAGAGGAAATTTCTCAAATATCAGACAATAGTGGGAAACTCCTCTCAATAAATGGTTTGATCACTTTTCTGACAAAATTCCAAGTGGCTGCCTGGGAATGTCTCCCCTGCCTGTTACTCTCTTCTATCCATGTCAGGTGGCATTATGGCAGTGGCTTAACTTCCCCCTTGTTTATGAGCTGTGCTGGGGTTATCTTTTCACCTTCTTGTTTAAATAAATTCCAAATGTGTCAGTATCAGTGTCTCTACCACGGATTAATAGAATCAGCCAAAAGGATAGCTGACATTTTTGTTGCCATAGAAACTGGTCATGATGTTACACAGCTTGTCTAGTTCCCATTTGCCATACATCTAGCCAGCTTCTGAACATGGTCCCCTTTTGTTTCACGAGGAATTACATTAAAATATAATTCCATCTTAGCTCAGTCCCCATTCTGTAGCAAAGAGGATTATAGAATATTAAGATACTTCCTAAGGAAAGTGCAAAGTGATGATAATATTGCTGTGTGGCTTATGTGCATTCCAGATTAAAAGAAAAAGAAAATACAAGTGGAGTAATTTATCCCAGAGCCCTAGATCCCAGTTATCCTCCATTCAAGTATCTCCATCAGCTTCAAACAAACAAACAGGCGTTTCCTCACCGAACCTCAAAGGGNCTTTCAAGTTAGACAACCAAAATAAAAAGACATTAGTGGAGATATTTTTTAATACACCATCAACATTTCCCTGCATAATGTGCAACCTTCTCAGTGCTGCTATCAGGCTCCTGCTCTGCAGAGGCATTGCAGCCTCAAGAGAAAACCACTCACATAGAATTAAGATGTGAAGTTTCAGCACTTAGCAATGCAGTGGGGATGGATATTGTGCCACAGGGCACTGTACACTCGGAGAAAACGCAAAGCAACTCAAGCAAGAACAATATCTATGGACTCTGAACTGTCATGGTCCAGTTGTACCTCTCCCAGACATTAATTCCTGGTATTGTAGAGGAGCCCATTTGCTGTTACAGAGCTTAAGGTGAGAAATGGGTTCCAGGCAGTCCATTTCCCCCCTTTTTTTTTTATTATACATGAAAATTAAAGGGACAGGCAAAGGTGTCCAACTCCACCAGGGTGCTAAACAAGCAGATGGCAGCTCCTGCTCCAAAGGGATTCATTCCTGCCAGAACAGCAGCACTTGGACACACCTGAACACACCCAAACCATCCTGGCTATTTTCACTGGCAGGTATTTTGTCATGGTCACTACCAAGCCCTAACCACACCACTGCAATAATCCCAACACCAAGGCTGATCCTTATTTTTGCCACCAAGCACAATCTTGGTTTGATTGTCACTGTTCAGATGAGCAAATGCCACTTGTCACCACAGCCAGGGGCTTCCCTGAGCTGCTCTGAGGTGCTGTGATGAGGAGCACAAGCAGAAGGGTGAAGTTGAACAGAAAATCCTCCTCATTTTCCATACTTTTAAGTGTGGTCATCATGAGCAGCCTCTCAGGGCTTCCCATTGTTGCAGTCATGCGAGAAATGCCCGAAGAATCTGTTTTACTTCACCCAGGAAGACACGAGGAGCCACTGACAGATGTCAGATATTAAGCAAAAATTTTGCCCTGAGCAAAGCACTGGATGCTTAGGTTTACACGTGGCATGTCACAGCCTGGGACTGGAGATACTCATGCCCAACATCAGCCTTTTCTCCTCCCTGAAGTTCATGATTATGCTTCACTCAGGCACAGAAAGCAAGCATTTGATGCTGGCAACTTCCAGGGTGGCTGCAGAGGGTCCCACAAAGCAGCCCCACATGTGCCAAGGAATATTCTTGTTTTCCTCCCCGGATAGGAACAGATGAGATGACCTGAGTGCCTCACAGGATGTCAGAGGAGAAGAGCTGCAGCAATGTCCCTCTCTGTGTCACTTCACTAAAGAATTTAGCCACAAAGGCCAGGTGGCAGCTGGTGCTCACACAGTGTGCAGTGGGTCAGTGGAGAAAGGATAATTCCTACAAGATTCCACAGCCTCTATGTAGGACTGGAGGAGTTCTAAGAGCTGGTAAATGAAGTGCAAGGAGCTGTGGAAACTGCAGCCTCTTCCCACTGTTGAAAGCAAGCTTTGCACAGCCCTGGAAGCACCACAGTCAGCCACTCTCCTTCCCAAGGGAGTCCAAAAACCAGAGACCCCACTCTTCTGAGCAGCCCAAAACAGAGAAACAGCATCAGTTCCACCCCAATGCAGCCTGGAGTTATTCACCTCCCACAACCATCACCCAAACACCTCTTTCAAAACACTCCATTCTTATCATTTGTACAGAAGAATAAGAGGGACGACGGGGAATAATGAGGTTTGTCGAACAAGGCAAGCAGCAGAGGAGGATCTTGTTGTCTTAAATTCCCTGGGTTTGAGGATCAGGTTAATTTTGCATGCCTGGTTGCATCAGCATGTTGAGTTATGCAATGTAGCAAGCTGTCGCACTGTACAAAGCATGACGTATCATCCCATTGATGCATGAAATTAAAAAGATGTGGTTTGCTGGGTCACCCACAGATTGACTGAAAAATCAACTTTCCTTTATCTCCTTTTAATTATGTTTAAAATTGCAAAAAGGCGGAAAAGGAAAAAAAAAAGAGGAAAGATTGTTCAAATACCTGCTCACCCATTAATGGTAAATAATTCCAGCCAGTCAACACTAGAAATTGGTGCAGCAGGGTGGGGATTTTCTTGCTGGATTTGGCAGCACACTGGGGAAGAAATCATGATGCTTGTTCACTCATCCCAGCAAGGAAAGGAACAGCCTTTTTGGGGTTAGAAGAATAGTGCAAAATGCCCTTGCCCATGGCATGGGGGTTGGAATGAGATGATCTTTAAGGTCACTTCCAACCCAAATCATTCTGTGGTAAAAAAGGCGTAATCTTTGAAGTCCAAATTTGCACTCTTAGAGGATGAGAGATGGCAGCAGGTCAGCAATCAGTGGAATAAAGCTTTTAGATGTAGACTACAGGCTCTCTGCAGCAGGACTCTAAATATTCAGAAAAAGAACCCAGTCACGGCACAGTCTGGTGCTGTAAGACAGCATAGCCTGGAAATTCAACAGTAAAAGCAGAAGTGACTGCAAGAGGTTAAAAAAGGTTCCTGCAGCCTTAGGAATAAGCCTGGTCACCTCACCTCTGGTGAGGAGAGATGAAGGAGGGTTCCCACAAGACAAGCATTCAGCAGGATGGAAAGCATCTACAATGCACCCAGCAAACAGAAGAGGTGTTACCCTGCAAACACGAGAACCCAACTTTGTCAAGTGCAGTTTTGGTTTCAAGAGGACTAGAAACAGGTTTGCAGATTTCAAAAATTGTTTAGCAAGGGTGCAACTGCAGGAAGGGATGAAGCTGGGTGTGTTTTGGTGGGGGTTTATTGTTTATTCCCCTCTTCCTAAAGAAAGCAGGAGGGAAGGAGTAGGAAAAGCATCAGAGACAACAAAAATGAAGCTTTTCCAGCTCTTTTTGTAGGGAGTGTTGAATTTTGCTCCATACAGGCACAGAAGATGCAGCAGATTCATGTGTTACCTTCCTGGAACATAAATTATCCCTCCCACAGGAAAGGAGACAAGAAGTAAAAATTAACTTTAAAAAATTATTGTTGTAATAATTTTTAAAGGACTTTCAGAATCTACTGGGCTTCACTTTGGGATGAGGGTGGGACGCCAGCAGTGCCCAATGCTGATGTTGCCGTGGCAACAACTGTTGCCGGACATAGAAATAAAAATGCTCTGTCACTCTGAGACTATAGAATCAATACCTGCCAGGGTAAAACAAGAGTTTGTTTTCCCTTCTCAGATCATGCAATTTACTAATCAAACCCAAGGTTTTTTCCCCATGGATGACACAGACCCCTTGGAGCTGGGACAGCACATAGCCTGTGCATTCCTTAAATGCCATTTTAAGCTGGTGTGGGGAATTCAGTGGTCTAGGGCCCACATATTGCTCCTGCACAGTGGAAAAATATTTTTGCCATCCATGGGTAAGATGGCATTTTTATTTACATATCACTGTCCTGTTTTGATAGGAACTAAAGCCATTGAGGAAGAAAAGAAAACAGAGTAGAAACTTAATGAAGCAGCATTGTCATAAATAGAGTTCACATCTATCTATTGTGGTAGTTTTCCACTCCTGCAAAGCACCATTCATACCAGTGCAGATACTGATCCTTACTAAAACCACATTCCTGGCACAAAGTGCAAAACTGCCTGTTATGTGCCTATGAACCACACAGACCCCTGTGAAACTCCAAGCTTTTCCAAAAAGCTAATTTAAAACCCAGATAATTTAAATATCTAGCCTAAATGACTCCATATAACACTGCAAATAGAAATTTCAACTTTTTTTCCCCATCTATTCTCCCTCTCCTTCAGCAAACAAAGCTATTCAATCTAAGGAAGAGATGAGAAAATATAAAGTTTGAAGCAATCCCTGGAGTCAAAGCTGTACCACAAGGGGTGTCCCCAGCTCAGAGAGCCTCTCCTGACTTCCAGCAGGGTCTGCTCCCCCAAACCTGTCCAGGACAGACACAAGGACAGCCTGAAGCCACTGCCACTTGCTCCCTCAGTTTGTTATTTTGGCTTAATCCCCCTCCAGAGAAGTGACAAATAACCTTTTCCTCCTTGTGTCCTCTGCTAATCATCCAACATTTCCATATCTCAAGTGGAGAATTGGGAGGTTAATGAGATGCAGGAGTCACATCTGCAGCCTAAACACACCGGAATCATTCCAACGACTCATGTATTTATAGCAAGGAGCTGCTATTATTAGAAACATAATTAAGAGCCTGGGATTCATATGCACAACTCTAAATCTACTTGAATAGAAGAACACACAAGTACCCCAAAGCAGAATTTATTCTCCTGTACTCAGATAAAAATATGCTGGGTCTTCAGCTGGGTAGAGTTTTCACAGGAAAAAGGAAGGAGAAAAGAATGAGGTTGAGTCCAACAGGTAGCTAAAGAAATTAGTTTTGTAAGCCCTGAACTTGGCAGCCATGAAACTCAGAGAAAAATTATAATGTTTTTGTCATAACCAATAATCAAGAAAAATAGATTAGTGGCTCTTAGGAAAGTACAAAGCAATAAAATATGCAGAAACTCATTAATTTATCTATTATGCAAGAGGCTGTGAATCATAACCTTTTGTATTGTTGGAAAAGAAACATTAAGCAAGAGGTTTGGATTTCAATAAAGCACATAAGTAGCATCTAATATGATGCAAGAGCTATAATATGATAAAACATATTCCTGTCTTCCAAGAAATTCCATTATAATGGAACATTTCTCATTTTGATAACTTTATCTTGAGATAAAAGAAATAACTTTTCACATTGAGCATCTGCTTTAAGGAAGCCCAAAAATGTTTCAAACAATGTCCATCTAGCTGCCTGCTAAGACAAAAAAAAATCACTGTTATTATCAATGTTATAATATAACAGCCTGTTACAGTGCTCATTTTCCTTCCTTTTTAACTAGGAATGACAGCAAATTTGGCTAATTTTGAACACGGACCTCAAGTGTGGTCACTTCACTTCTGCCATTTCCACACTAATAAATGCATTATGAGAGTTTAGAATGAATTACTAGGCAGAGTTTGACTTCTGACTGGGAATCTTATTAAAGCACAGCTTCAGGGAAAGGTTTTTAATGCTGCTTAAATTATCATGGCAGTTTTTACAGATGGTGTGGCAGTTTCCCCCCCTTTTATTTTTTCCTGTCCAGTTTCAGATTAAACATGGGGTATTGAGCAGTTTATGCAAAGTGAAGGAACTCACGTCCTTCCCCTGCTATCCTCAATTTCTCCAACATGCAGCTCAGGGTTTTCATCTTGGCTTTTAAAGGCTTTTCCAGTGTTGAGCTTTGTCATTCAATCTCATTATATATACAATTATCCATAAAGTGAGAAATAAGAGTGATTTTATAGATATTATTTCATACTTCTATAATATATATGAAAACAAATGGGTTTGTTTCCACCAGAACAATGTGTTAACTCATTCCCAACTGCTCCCAGAGCAGCAAAGTGCTTTGCCAGGCCACAAGAGTCAACCAAGAAGTTCACTTGTGCTGTTGCACCAATCTCCACACGTGGACAGAAAAGCTTTTGGGAGAAGGAGCCATAGGCTCATCTTAAAACCTTGTACTTTCCACAGCCAGATCTTGCCTAAGCTGATAACTGCAGCAGCTTTCCTGCTAATTGGTGACATTTCCTCAGGGACATCACCGTTGGTTGTACATCAGTGTCAGCCTTGTTTTTATCCCTGTGCCGTCTGCCAGCAAGAACCATGGTGGGAATTGCCAGGGATGTCACTGGAGCTGCTTTTGTTTTCTCTCCAAGTGGGTTATTAAACCCACCTTTTCCACGACTCCCACAAATTGTAAATTTGGTAAGTATCTGTGAGACAACTACAGCAAAATCAAACATGACCACTGAGGAGCAGAGGAATGGTTTGGTGACATCCATATCCATGGCCTGGGGATGCCAAGCCACCACAGAGAGGTGAGGCAAAGCAAAAGCAGCAGCAAAAAAACCCCAGCAGTCCAGAGAGAAACTCCCCACACTGATCCCCAAAGCCAGAGACATAAAATCACAAATTCTCCTTCAAAAAATACACAGTGCAAGACCTCATACACATAAAATGTACAGAATAAGCTGGAACAGGGAAAAAATCAGAGCTGTGCAGACCACAAAACACAGAGCAACTTTAACTCTACTTTCAGAACTCTGAGCTTCAACTCTCAGCTCTCCCACCACTAAGCACATCCCCACACTTTTGTGCATTATAGCACAATTGTTCTCAAGTGACCCTCAGGCCTGGCCCTACCCACAGAGGTGAGAAAGTCAGTGAAACTTCAGGGATTCAAATCTTAAAACACAGGCAGCAGCTGAACTGCTGACAAATACCTTTATCACAGAGCTGATTCGTAAGTCTATATGCAAATACTTCCACAATGCCTCCAAACCAACAGAATTGCAGACCTGCTCTCATTTTATACAACATAACATTTCTACATCACTGTACACCAAGAAAATAGATAATTTAAATAAATAGAAGTACCTTTCAACACTGCAGAGCTGCTCCCACTCACGGCATACAAATCATTCAGTAACTCAGTCAAAGAGGGGGAGAAAAAAAATCTATTGTAGCTCCAAACATTCCAGCAGCAGCTTAACCTTCCTACTAAACCACACATTCCCCAACCAAGGCAGCATTGAAGGGGGTGCAGGGAAAGCCCCTCCTTCTCAAATGTGCTCCATCTGAGCACCCCCAGAAGGACTGGGAGATGCCCAGGTGTGGTTGATGGCCTGCAGCAGCCACAGACCCCCCCAACAAGGCTGGTGCCACCCCCAGCAGGACGATGATGTCAGTAGCTGTGCTTGCAAACGATGCACAATTGTGTCCTCATCACCTGTGTCTTTATTACCTGTACAGTTGTTATCACCAGTGTCCAGTGCCCCACCACCCTCTGGGGGAAGCCTCTGCCCCTCTGCTGCAGACCCCAAGGAGGTCTCCCCTCCAGGCTGAACAAACCAAGTGACCACAGCCAAACCTCAAACCTTCCCCTCTAGACCCTGCACCACCTTCACAGCCCCCGTGGCTGCAATGGATCCAGGGATCAGCCCTGCCCTGCCGCACACCCTGCCACGATGGAACGTTGGGACACCCCAGAAATGCCTCTCCCTGCTGCCTTCATGGAGATCCTACAAGAGTTTGGTGGGGAGTTTTGGTGCCCAAAGGAGTGACATCCACACTTGATCCTGTGAGGTGACAGACTGAAAAATGCTGTATCCCTGCAAGGAGTGACTCCTCAGGCCCAAACCAGCACCCAGGAAAGCCCAGGCTCTGCCCAGAGGAGACTTTTACCAGAGACCTACTCCTGCAGCTGGTCTGGAGAGCCACGGCCACCAAACCCTGCACTGATTCCTTCACAATGTGTCACTTTGAGACAAACCCTTCTCATAAGCTGCAGCAAGAGGATGCTTTTGTGGACAGACTGAAAATGTTTACAAAGATGCAAACAACAGTTTAGCTCCATGTAAGAGATCTCAGAGGGGCTCAGAAGACCACTGCACATAAACTATGCACAATGGCTTGAGACAACAACCTGCTAACATCTTCCATAATTTAAACAGGCCTGAATAATTTCAATTATAATAATTTATTCAATGGCTTCAGCCCCTTTCCTGTCCATAAATTGTCTTTTAATGAGTTACAATGTTCATAGATTTACTGTTTCTTTTTCTTCACTTGTTTTGTTTTGGTCAGAAATTCTCTAGCAATGGAGTGCAGTGGAGCTTCTCTAATGAGCTTTGTAGCCAAACAAATCCACGTCCCTGGTTCCATTCTCTGAAGGCTAAATTGTAACACTAACAAATTAACAACAAAAAAAAAATTAAAATTGTGTTTCTCCAGTGGTCACTAAAAAATTAACTTTCTGCAGCTCGGTGTTGCTGGCTGCCAGCCTGCCCAGCTCCATCTGGCTCCTGTCCTGCTTCCCATGGGGACTGGGATGAGCCAGAGGCCTCTGCTCTGCTCAATCCTGCTCAGGTACATGGAGCCCACACTGGAAACATCTTCCAGACACACTCCCACCATCACCTCACAAAACCTCCTGCCTTAAATTGTGCTGAAAGCTCATGTGCTACCTCTGCATCAGTCCTGACTTCTGACTATGTCTTCTAAAGGTTGTCCAACCTTCACTGAAAACCGATGGGGTTTCAATACTTCTTAGCTATGAATGCCTAAGTACCCAGGCTAGTGATTCCTAAGAAAAAAGAAAATTAAATCAAAATAGAATCTATAGGAAGCACTAAAAAAGTTATCGTTTACAACTATGTATTGCCTGGAAAGTGGTTTTTTTTCTTCTGAAGGATTTCTGATTTAGATATTCAACACAAGGACCCAAAATTCATATGCAAGTGTCTAAGTATGTAACCTATTTTTCAAGGGAGCTCAACTCTGCAAGCACCCTGTAACACCAAGAGCTTTTCATTACAGGTAGATCTGACTTCTTCGGCTGCTGGACTGGGAGAAGCTGCACTTGGGGCTGCACAGGAGGAGCCACTGACTCAGTGACCTGTCAGGACACTTGGACTGTTAATATCCACCCCCATGATCTCCCAGAGAGCATCAACCATGTCAGGTGCTGGCTTGTCCTTAGGCTATTACCTGGCATCTCTGTATAAAACTTGGCTTTGCCAGCTCCTTGAGGGACACAAGTCATTAATGGAAACCTGAGGGCTCCTAAGAGCAAATTAATAGACATATATATTTTATACATTCATCCAGAAAGGGAAATATGCCTGTGCAGCCATGTATACAGCTTCTGCTGGAAGCCAAATATTCGTAGCGGAGACTTATCCAGAAATCCTCCACATTTTTCAGCCTGTTAGACACAGGGCCCTGCATCACCTTCAGCTTTGCAAGTCCCACAGAGAATCCAGCAGGGATTTCAGGTGCTGCTGAGCCAGCACTGCCTCCAACAAGGAACAGCACTGGGAAAGTTTGATCTGTCTCCTTTTAACATCACCTGAAATCATGGTGAGACCCCAAAGCCACAGAACTACAGCCACTGCTGGGACTCACATGGAAATATCCACACACAGATTTCGGGAAAGGCCGGATTTTCTCAAACTCAGGGCCAGCAAACTTATTTCATGCAGAACACTGAACTGCAATCAACAGTATCAGCTGCTCTCTGTTATCAGTCTGGGGCTGGGCAGGTGGCACAGAGACAGAGATGATGACTTTTGGCTTAGAAGTGGCTTGAGAAAGGCTTCTGCCCTTGAACATGTGGGTGCTGATCACGGCTTATCCGCAGCATCTTTGGGAGTTCTTGGTTCACAGACCTTGAAGTCACTTCCTGACCTGCAAGACTTAAATTACACTTCAGTACTGAGGGGTAGGTTCAGACTAAGATTTTATCAGTAGGCTCTGTGAAATGTTTATTATATGAGCAGCAGTGCAGGTTCTGTGTGAGTCGGCTCTCTCAGCTCCAGGAATGTTCTGTACCCTTCAGCAGGGACTCTGCTGAGACAGCCTCTCCTAGAGCTTCTGCACCTGGATTTCTGTGCACCAGCATGCAGCTCCACTGGATTCACACTGGATTCAGCAGCGGAACACACATTCATACCCAGAAATTGTCTGTCTGCAAAGGGATTTCCTACAGTACCTCCTAATCCGTGATCTTGCCCCACACCGAGGCAGGAAGGAAGCAGTGAGTGTGTGGGGTCTAGACCCCGGTAAGCTCCAACCAGACACATTTAGGTAACAAAAGCACAAAATAACTCAGCAGTGAGGCTTACAGGAACCTCCTCCTCTTACCATCTATTCAGATCCTCTCTACCAGACCTGTCCTATTAAAAAGGACACTCAAGAAGAGAGGAAACACTCATGCTGAGTGTTCTTTGAAGGATGGCAACCACAAGAACTGCAGCTCCTAGAGAAAAGAATAAAGGTTACTGGGATGGAAGAGTATCAGCCTTCAAAAGTGGGAAAAGGAAACCTCCAGTGCTCATTGTGGATTGCAGATTATTTAGTTCTGACTGAGACACAAAATGTCCCAACATAGGACTCACACCTGGGCACTGCAAACAGAAAATTCTCCCCTCGTGCAACAGCTTTGTCCTGGGCAAAGCAACCCTGAGTAATCACCACAACTTGGTCCTACAGGAATGCTTTGGGTTGCCTTATGAGGTTTCTTTGAGGGTTTCATGGTTTTTTAAGGGTGCTTGCTGTTCTGCTCCGTGCCTTGTTGTCTCTGCCTTAGAGACTTTATGCCATGGTTTTAATTTCCATTCCCCAATGAATATATGATTAGCAATTGCATTTATAATTAGTAGTTTTGTCATTTAAAGTTCACCAGCTTTGCAGCCAATTATTGAAAAAAAAAAGACTGTTTATTATTTTCAATATATTATTACTTTATTATGGCTCATTGCTTTAAAATACTTAGCTTAATCCTTTGCAGGTCCTTAAACACAAATATGGCAGCTATTAGCAACCTCTTCAGTCAGGCATAAAATTGTACCCACAGGCCTCATAAACAACAGAGTGTTTTGGAGAGATTAAATCAGTGTATACAGCTGCGAGGGAGGCCATTAGCAAATACATTCTCATTCTGCCTCAGTGTTATTTTGTTTTGCCACTGTGCTCTTGTCAAATCTATCAACTACCTGTGCTCTCCTCTCCATAAATAAGAGATGTCACCTCACCAGGTCCATCCATCAGAAACATTTCAGTCAACATACAATTACATCCTGCGCTCTCCTGCTAATATCCTAATTCCTATCATTTGTATTTCAAAGGGGACAAGCTGGATGGCAAAGAGTGGAGCCAGGCACAGGCCAGAGTGATTGATCTCTGCAGCCAGCACAAGTGCTCAGCTCAACCAGCTTCATGTGGTACAGACATGGAGCACCTTCTCTGGGCTGGACTTGGGAAAAATCACCTTCAGGCCAAGATGAGAGAGCTCCCCTTGAGCCTGGCAATTCCCCCTAAAGCCTGGAGCAAGATGGACTTGGGATGTGAAAAGTGCTGGCAGCACAGGTGACACCTCAGTTTGTCTGTGCACCTTCACACCAGGTGCATCCCAAATATCCCTCCAGCCTCCTTCCCTCTCA
>VZUA01002601.1:20883-35381 GCA_013401035.1 Horornis vulcanius | reverse complement strand
CTCAGACAACATTTCAAGCTCATCTACAATAGTACAGATAAATACAGCAATTAATCTGCACTTAAAAGATGAGAGTCAGGAAAAAGGTGATATTAAGATCAGAAAACCATCCTTAAAAGCTGAATCAATCAATCACAAGTGTTCTGTCACTACTAATCTCCAAGTTATTCCAATGTATTTACTGAATCACTGGCCAAGTGAAATGAAGACTTTTAGAAAAAAAAACCTAATGTTGAAAATAGTATCAGTAAGTATCAACAGCAAATCAAGATATTTACATAAAGAGGCAAACTGACCACATCAATGGAAGTAAAACTTCATTTACATCTTTACCTGAGAGTATTATCTTGAGAACTTATTAAATGCTTTTACTTCCAGAGCTGAGAGCACTGTTTTGAGAACCTGTGACTGTTTGAAACCACCAGTGGTCAATTAATGGAATTTTTACAATGGTCATTTTTCAGATGCAAGGAAGAAAAAAAAAAGTCAGGCAGTGGTTCTGTGCTTTAGCATGGATTCATGTGACAGGTGTGAGCTGATGGAAAATGATGAAGATACAGAATTCAAACAAGCAGAGTAGTTGTCAAAGTAAAGAACAGCCAGTCATAGTAACAGATGAAATGACAGAGAAAGAGGCAAAAAACACACCAAGAAAAGCAAAACTGGAAAAGCATAACTAACTGACTGTCCAGATACAAAAATAAGACAAAATCTGTAAGTAAATTAATGACCAGGTGGTGGTGGAAAAAAAGAAGAAAATCAAGGCACACTGGCTGTGTAAACAGAAAAATCAAAGAGATCAGATTTCTGTTCAAAAAGGTAAACATACTCCTAACTCACCTTCATCCATGTCAATGGGATCTGGCCTGGCAGGTTTCGTTTCTGGATTTGGATCGATTTCTCCAGGTTTCAGTTTCCGAGGATCATCAGCAGTTTCTTCCTCATTGTCTCTCTGAGCAGCTTTGTCCCTAAAAACACATTGTAGGTGTCACCACCAGCTCTTTGTTTTCCCCCAGACTCACAATAACCATCCCTTAAATGTCTCCAAAGACTGACAACAAAGCAGAAACCTTGTACTCTGTACAATACATCAAATCTGTTATACAATTCACAAGCATGGTATAGTTATATCATCTTAAAAAAAGACAAGAGAAAGAAAGCAACACAGTATTACATTACAACAATAAAATATTATATAAAATACAATACTGGTACAGCTAGCAGTAAAGAAGTTTCCACAGGTAATCTTTAACAATAAAAATAATAATTCAAGCAGCGTGGCAAAATTAAAAAATCAAGTTTTCTAGTATGTTTTTTCTACTTAACCAATAGCATCAGAATTAGGAAAGCTCACAAGGGAAAGCAGCACATTCTTTCTCTTCTCATGGCCTAAAGAAACTCCTTGTAGCAGAGACAGTATCTGCACATTCAGCCATTGCAACATGTGTTTTATGTCTCTTTCTCACATACCCATTCCTGCTGATCAGCCAGTCAAAAATGCCCAAACAGCCTAATAAAAGCAAAAATCTTGACAGTCCCAGAATGACCAGGAGCAAGAAGAGATACACCCATCTCTATTCAAGCTGTTCTCCAGGTTCCAGGATCTTCTTTCAAGCTAGACACAAGTGACTGAAAATAATCTTTAAAGATTTGCTTACAAAAGGACTCAATCAATTTGAAACCACCCTAATTTACCACCATGCGAGGAGGGAATGACACATTGCTACAACTCCACAGATTTTTTGGATATTCCTGGCTAGATTTTCCTTTAGGCAAGCAGAAACTCACAGCAGAAATTCATAATGTTCCAAGCACTGTGCAGCAGTTCTCCCAATGATGGGGGCAATGGTTCTCCACTGGGTTGGCATCAGCTTGGCCAGGTGCAACAGTTTCTCCTCCTCCTCCCGAGACCACTCTGTCTTTTTGATGCTTGGGTCCAGCCATTCGTACCTGTAGTAAGGGAAAAAATGAAGGATGACAGATCCAAGCTATCCATTGATTTGTCTTCAAGAGTGTTTTAATGACATATGCATTTGAGCTTTAAAATGTATTATTTATCCAGAACTTTTCATACAGATACTGCCTCTTCTTCCTTTTCCCATCTCTGTTCTGGCAAAGTAAAGAGTCACAGAATTAATCCTGAAAAAAAAGTAAAAATTGCTCAAATTTCTCAAAGATAGAGAAATGGTAGAATTGTTTGGTCTAGAGCCTTCAACAATTATCTTATTAATCCCCAACTACACCAGTCCTGTTATCTCAACAAGAAGTATTCTATTAAATATGTGTGGCTCAGTACTTGAGATACTAAGTCTGATCATCAAATACATTCATACTGCATCACTATTTGCATCAGTTTAAAGCTTCTGTTTTTTATAAAATATTAAATTTCACATTGCAGTTTCTAAACATTTACTCTCAAGCCAAACTCCCATTACATGAAATTAGAAAATTATATGTAAGAGAGATTAGTATCTTACAATTTTACTTCCTTGGCAATATCCATCAATAAAAACATGTTTAAATAAAGGGAAAAACGAATGTTTATAATTTAAAGTGATCCTGCATTTGCTAACACTGCACGCACTGGCAAACAGAACATCTGGCTACTTTTGTTTAACTACTTTCAAGCAGTAAGAATTTGAAGTTTCCATGATAAAATCCAACAGTGTTAAAACTGTTGATGCTCTGTGGACATAAATTAGCCTGTGGTAACATATTTTCCTAAATTTCCACTAATTATGAANGAGCTCAAGCAAAGGAGAACATGGTAAGTTTCATGGCCCAGAGGAAAGAGCATTACAGCATTACACTGCTACTTCTGTTCCATTTTATTCTCAAGAAAAATGAGGATTTGTATTTCAAAGGCCAATGAAATCCATAAAGATTAAATGAAAAAGACACAGGATTATTGTTCCAAACTTCGTAAGTCCAACAGAACTTCCCAATTGATTATTTTCAGTGCACTCTAATGCATTTGTGTTTAAAGGCTCTGTATGTCTTCCCTGAAGGACAGCAGCNTCATATTCCCAGACACAGCACCTCTCACTTACCATCTGGCTTTGCACTGCTTTGCTGATTTCCTGTGCAGTAACGAGGCAATTCGAGACCACTGGTTTTTGCCATATTTCATAACAGCTGCTTTCAGAATTTCATCCTTGAAAAAAAAAACATAAATAAATACCCTCATGGACAGCAAAACAGAAAGCCTGAGCTCAAGCAAAGGAGAACATGGTAAGTTTCATGGCCCAGAGGAAAGAGCATTACAGCATTACACTGCTACTTCTGTTCCATTTTATTCTCAAGAAAAATGAGGATTTGTATTTCAAAGGCCAATGAAATCCATAAAGATTAAATGAAAAAGACACAGGATTATTGTTCCAAACTTCGTAAGTCCAACAGAACTTCCCAATTGATTATTTTCAGTGCACTCTAATGCATTTGTGTTTAAAGGCTCTGTATGTCTTCCNGGTGTTTGGCCCCAGGGAGTGCAGCTCCATCCCACAAAGTTTGGGTAGAAGGAGGCAAAAAAAAAAAAAAAAAAGGTGAATTGGCAGATATCTCTGGCTGCCTTGTTTTAAATAATACCATAACATTATATACTTTTCACATTTTAATACAACTGGAATAAAAATGTAATAGATTCAGCTTGGGAGCCAGGTTGCTCACAGACAATGAAGTGTGCACTCTCCCTTCCTCGACAGACAGGTTCATTATTTCTGTTTTATTCAGAGAAAGCGGTATTTTAAATGCATTAAAGCTATTCTTGCAGCCCTGTCAGCCACAGATGTCCCTCTCCTGTACCCAGTAAGTGTCCAGTGAGTCTAACACTGTCTCCACTGACACCTCCCAGAGAACAACAGCTTCAACTGTGAGCTTATGATCAGCTCTTGATCTGGCTTGAGCTGCTACAGGCAACAATTCATGTAATTACTGTTCTGAAATAAATAATAAATCCTCCCTTGTGTGGATTTTTTTTACTTACTTGGTGCTCTATGGCACACAGGGGCTGTACCAGTGACATTAACAGAGTTTTTCTGCAAGTAACTGATCATTTTATGAATGACCTGGTATCACCTGGTTCCACTTTCCCTGTTTTTAATGCTGTATGTATAATCAAAATGTTAATAAAAGAAAAAAAACCCAACACCTATTTTATCTCTGGTACACAAAGCCTGTTGAACTAGGGACCTATTTGGCCACTGTAACAGGCTCCTCAGGGCAGTGGCCACAGCCCTAAGCCTGCCAGAGTTCAAACAGCATTTGGACAATGCTCTCAGGCACAGGGTGGGATTCCTGGGGGTGTCCTGTGCAGGTGCTGGACTTGATGGTCCTTGTGGGTCCCTTCCCATCCAGGATATTCTGTGATTCAATTTAATGCACTGCTCTTTCTTTTAAACAGCCACCAAAATTTATCAAGTATGAAAGACCCTAAGAATGGGGTGAAGATGACATGAGTTTTCCTGTTTTCTGCTGACCCCAAATTCAGATGCTTCCTGGCACATCACTGATATATCACAGGTGCTTAAAAGCACACAGAGCACATTTTATCTTCTATTACTTTTTCCTCACTGTTTTCTGGACCCATGTACATGCCTGGTGTTCACAGTATGCAGTGACAGACTTCTGTATTTTACACTGCCAGGTACATCCTTTTGCTTTAAACATGCTTCTAATAAAATTGACATCCTTTATTTTTCATTAATTTATTATATGCTATTAATTTATTTTTCATGACCACTTGCAGTTCTGAAAGCTTGTGATAGCAAAACTGGAGGGGAACAATAATTTCTGTGCACAGAATTCCTGGGGCTGCAGATGAAGAGCCTGCACACACTGACAAAAAAAAGACTGAAGTTGCACCAGGGGTTTAGATTAGTTATTAGGAATTTTTATTTCCCATGGAAAGGGTTGTAAAGCATAGGAACAGGCTGCCCAGGGTGGTAGTGAAGTCACCATTCCTGGAAGTGATTAAAAAACCCATGTAGACTGTGGCACTTAAGCTCAGGTTAAATGGTGAACATGGTGGTGGTGCTGGGTTGATGGCTGGATACTCGGTGATCTTAAGTCTCCTCCAAACCTAAAAAATTCTATGACTCTGCCTTTGCCATTTCCACATTTGGAAACATCTTCAAGGGCAAGAGATTCCCACTGCCTCATTCCCCTACAGCATAAGAAACCTGCCCATGCAGTACAAGTTACACTCTAGTCTGTGAGAGGGACATCTCCAAGCACAGCACAGCCCATGCTTCCACTCCAGTGGCAGTGGGAACATTTTCTTTAGGGCAGAACACGACACACACGTGGCTGAGCTTCCCAACCTGAGCCTGAGGGAAAAACAACACCAATGTCACCTTTGCCCACTGAGGCAACAGGAAGGAGGAAGGCACAGGGAAATGCAAAGCAAGAGAGGCAAGGAACCACAGAATCAGTTAGCTTGGAAAAGGCTTCTCAAATCACTGAGTTTAATCTATGATCATCACCATGTCAATGAGACCATGGCACTCAGTGCTACATCCAGTCTTTCATTAAACACCTCCAGGGACAGTGACTCCATCACCTCCCTGGGCAAGCCATTCCAATACTTAACCACTCTTTTCTGTGAAAAAATTCTTCCTAATGTCCAACCTAAGCCTCTTCCAGTGCAGTTCGAGGCCATGTCCTCTTGTCCTGCAGTTTGTTGCCTGGGAGTAGAGCCCGACCCCCACCTGGCAGCACCCTCCTGTCAGGGAGTTGTGCAGAGCCAGAAAGCCCCCCCGAGCCTCCTTTTCTCCAAGCTGAGCCCCCCCAGGTCCCTCAGCTGCTTCTCCTGTGCTTTAGACAGACCTGTACTTTAGACCTTTCCCCAGCTCCCCTGCCGTTCCCTGCACTCGCTCCTGCGGCCCCCAAACCCTCTGATGTCCCAGCAGAGGGGCTGCAGCAGACCCGAACCTGCCCCGGGACACCCCGAACCCCCCGCGCAGGCGCACCACGACACACACCCCCCTCCCGCGCCTGCGCACCAGTGAGGGCCTCCCCCACCTCCCCGGGCCCTGAGGGGGGACGAGGGCTCAAACCCCGCCGAGTCCTACCTCGGTGTTCCGCCACACGCCGCCTTTAATCATAATCCGCGGCATCTTGGCGGCGAAGGGAGGCGGGGACGAACCCCTGGAGCGAGAGAATGGAGAGCGGACGGGAGCGCCGCTGGCGTCAGCGGGGCCAGCCGAGACCGCGTACGGTCGCCCTCAGCGGCGGCGGGTGCCGAGAGCGAGGGAAGCGGGGCCGGCTGCTCTGCCAGAAAAGCGGGAAGCAGGTCCGGCTGCTTTCTCAGGGAAGCGGGCCCGGCGGCTTTTCCAAGGGAACTGAGGCCGCTGCTCCTGCAGGGAAGCGGGTCCGGCCGCTCCGCGCATGCGCAGCCCCCCGCGTGTCCTGAGGCGGCGCTCGGCGCTAGCGCCACCTGCCGGCTGGAGGAACGCGCGGCGGAGAGGCCCGGCCGGCGCCGAAAGGAGGAACAGGGGCGTTCATTAAACTCTTCACATTTCCCTAAGGGACGCAAATGAGGGAGGAAAGGGACTGCGGAAGGTAATCACATCTCAGTGTTCCGTTTAGAGGGTATTTTGTTAATTTCAGGGAAACCCCCGTGCGTTTATATGTGGAATAAATTCTTGGCTGTGAGGGTGGTGAGACGCTGGCTCAGGCTGCCCAGAGATGTGGCTGCCCCGTCCCTGGAAGTGTTCAAGGCCAGTTTGGACAGGGCTTGGAGCAGCTTAGGATCGTGAAAGGTGTCCCCATGGCAAGGGGTGGAAAGAGATGATCTTTAAGGTGCCAGTGCAAAACTGTTCTATGATTCTGTAAGCCAGCAACATTGATAACACATTTGCGTATTCACATTCACACACTAAAGGAGTGTATTACAAGGTACACACCTGAATTTGGAAAATTTTTACACATAAGTACTCATGACACTCTCAACAGGTGAAGGGTTGAGTCTCAAAGAGTGGGGATCTCAGCTCAGGATCTGTCACTGTCATTCGGCTGTGGTCCCCCAGGTATCTCCAACCTGGGAGTTTCCCCACTCAGGGAAATGCTGGTCTCACCCTGCTGCAGTCCTGGAGAGCTCAGAGGGTCTTAATACCACTGCTAAGAGAGTCACAACAGACTTGGTTTTGCTCATGGCAATTTTCCACCCTGGTTGCAATTCAGGTCGGTAACTTTCTTGCAAAGTTCAAAACAAAAAAAAAATTGCTCCACCTGAGTGGTTATTCAGGCAAGAAAAGTAAGTTCCGAAATGCTGTTAAAACCCAGGGGGCTCCTTAGCCAGCACACGTTCCTGGGAGCAGTGTTCTGGATCAGCTCAAGAGGAGCTCGGCCCTGTCAAGGCTAAGCCCTAATGAGATTTTCTGAGACAACAGTGTGGTCCAAACGGGAGGATGCACCACCACACCATACAGGTCTTACTCACTATTGTTCATTTACATCACCTCCAGTTTAACTTGTATTCATTTAATTAGCAGATGGACAGCAGGTAAATGACAGCCTTTTGTTCAATTTGTCTTGTTACATTTCTCTATTTTGTCCAAATTCAGGATATGTTCATGGAGAAAATTATGAACATTTTTTGGTTTAAATAAGAAACTTCATAGTGTGATTTAGGAAAGGCTTTGATTTTTTGTTTAAACTGCAGGAATAAAATATGTTTCACTTCTAGCTACCAAAAAAAAACCCAACAACAGTCCATGTTTTATTTGAAACTGAATATACCTCAACCTTTAAATTTCACTTGGCAGACTGAGAATACCTTTGAAACCCCAAAAATTCAGTGCAGTGTATAAGGAACATAAAGCAGGAGTCATTGAACTGTTTATTTTTATTAGAGGCAGTGACTAGGAGTAATTATTTTTACAAAATCAAACCCCAACTGCAAATACTTTCTTTTTCTTACTTAGAACTTGAAGAAACTTTAACATTTACAAACTCTTCCAAAAATTTACTGCAGTTAATTTATGCCCTAAACCAGGCTCTACATACTTTTAAACAACTGTGGTCTATCAGATTTAGCCTTCCTAGTCTCATCTGATACAGAGGCTTACAATTCCTTCAAGATTTTTGTTTTCTCTTTGTACCTGTTCTTTTCAAATAAATGATCAGAATTGTAACGTAATGCAGGTAGAAACTCCTCCAAGCTTGAGTAAGCATTAATATTTCCCAGAAATGCTTTTCTTTCTTCATACAGGATAACATTCTTCTTTCTCACAATTGGATTAGGTGGCTCCAAGGTCTAAATCACTCATCTGTAACTACCATGGGCCAGGCACAGATGCTTACTTGTCTGACTTTACTGAAGCTACAAAGAAGTGGATCACTTCAATATCTCTGCTGATCTGGCCCTAAATACATGCATCTGTCCATGAGTTTCAATCCATTACTGAAAAATATCTTTCAAATCACAGAATGGCTGCAGGAGTTCTGGTAGAAAAACCCCTGCTCTGGCAGGGCCACCCAGAGCCAGCTGGCTTTTAAATACTTTAAAAGAGGGGAACTCCATAACTTCTCTGAGAAGCCCTTCCCAGTCTGTCTCCAACCAGAAAGCCTCTACAGGATACTATCTCTATTTCTACAGAAACGCACAAATCCAGGAGCAGAAAAAAAAAAAAAAAAAGCAGAGAGTTCCACATTTGCATTCTCTAAATTAAACCACAGGTTTGTTCTGCTGCTCCATGGACTGAGCTGTAGTATTGGGACAGTTTGCACCAGCCCTTTGCTGTTGTCTTTCCTCACATCAGGGGATAATAACACACTACTATGAAAACTACTTAACGCACTCAAGAGTTCTAGCACTGCTTAACTCCAAAACAGTCAAAGATTTGTCTAGATTTGAATCTAAATTGGAAGCAGCATCCATCTGTGTTCACCATACCCTGCACCAACTGCTGCATAGTACAATGATTCTTACATGCAGTATTTTAGACTAAAGTTCTTAAAATAAATTTAGCAGTTTCAGATACTGCTAAGGTTTTCAATGTAACTAAATAGCATTCACAATTATCAGCAACTGCTCATATTAACAGAAGTTATTTGAAAAGTGTATCATCTATTTTAACAAAAAAACACAGTAACTCTCAACCTGAGAAAAGGTAAGGCGTTTCATACTAGTTTAAGACTGGACATTCACATAGAATTGAAGATTTAAAAATTCCCAGTATCATAAAATAAATGTTTCCTGACACTACCATTTCTGTCAGACTACTCAAAAAATTATCAAAACTGCAGACAAGGTAGAAGCTTAATAAACATCTTATACATACAGACAGATGTAACACATCTTCATGTCACAATTACCCAGTGATGACATGCATATTTTTTTCTGTAATTTGGTGAAAAACTATTTTTTTCCTCTTACAAGTATTGCAAAAGCATCTGGGAGTAAAGGAGGCAACTTTCAGTAGATGGGAGGTAGCATCAAGATACACTGACAATTTTTATATAAAAAATTATTACTATAAAATATAACATGTCCTTCCTTCCCTCCCTTTAGCTATTTTTTCAGTTAGATTTTCTTCTAATTAAATTTTCACCAGAAAGTAAGTGGTTCAGAATAACTGTTTAAACACAGATGAACACTAGCCAAAATAACTGACCTCTGATGTGGGTCTGATTTTCTGAGTTTGTGTAATTTTCAGCCTGTTAGTGGCTGATTCTTTCCATGAGAGAATGCACTCAAGGACAGTGAAAAGTAAACAAGTAGTCTTCTATTCTTCATAAACACTTCTAGGTTTCTCTAAATAATTCTCTCACAGATGTTGTTTCTGTGATTTAACCAATGAAGTGTTATCTTTTCTAACCAATATGGTTCTTTCACACAGCCCTTTTTTTATAACGTACTGCGCTAAAGAACGATGATTGGTTTAGTAAAGGCGACACTTCTCTTCCTTGGTTACATAATAGAAATGTCCTTGAGAGGAGTGCATTCTCTCATGGAAAGAATCAGCCACTAACAGGCTGAAAATCTCACAAACTCAGAAAATCAGATCCACACTCTACTGAAGCAGTTACTCAGGGATGAAAAAGTGTCTCCAAAATCTTCAGCACAGCCTGTGCTAGAATTTATGTTCTCACAAACACCTGTAGCAAACCAATACCCCAAGTTTCACTCAACCAAAACGCTGGATGCATCAATTACCAGCTATTGTTCTGGTCACAGCAAAGAAATGTAAAGCCATGAAGAAATGCAGGACATGCAAACTTGTCCAAAACCAAGCGCCAGCTTCCAATTCTCAGCCTCACATTCCAAGCTTGTGATGCTGCGTATGCTTCTCCAGCAGTTTTTTGCTGGGCAGCATCACATTACACTTTGCACACCTGTACTTCTTTTTGTGCTTTTTTATGTGCTTTTGGAAAGCATGTTTATCCATTGTGGAATACCTGCACCTCCTGCAGTGCAGCTTGAGGTGTGTCAGCAGGTGGCGTTTCAGGTGGCTGGAGGTGCGGAAAGCCAGGGAGCATTGCTTGCACTGGAACGGCCTCTCCCCCGTGTGGATCCTCAGGTGGAGCTTCAGGTTCCCATTGCGGGCTGTGCAATAGCCACACTCCTCACACCTGTAGGTCTTGACAGGCAGCTCCTTGTGTTCGTAGAAGCAGCCAGGAGAGGATGTTCCCTCCCCGGTATGTGAAGCCAGGTGCTTCTTCAAGGACAGCCACTTGTTGGTTGAGTAGTCACAGCTTGTGCACTTGAAATGCCCCAGGTACAAATGTGTGAGTCTGTGCCTTTTCAGGTGACTGGAAGTACGGAACTTCTTCTGACAGACAGTGCAGCTGTAGGGCCTCTCACCTGTGTGAGTTCTGATGTGGAGTTCCAGGTTGCCTAAAATGCCAGTAGCGTAGCTGCACTCTGCACACTGATATAATAGTGGCTGACTCTGTGCTTGCGTATCATTTGCTGTGCCCCTCTGAACACCTTGCTGAACTCCACAGACTTCTGAACCAAGCAAGGAGCTGCTTGAGACTTTGAAGGAATTAAAATCCCTTTCTGGATATGTGCCTCTTTGGATTTCATGATGCAATTCAAGATTCTCTAAACATTTCTCTACAAAGAGGCGACTTCCAAACTCCTGTCCAGTTTTCACATGAACAAGGCTGTGTTTCTGCAAATGGCTCGATGTTTTAAATGCCTCATTGCACTCTTTACACACGAATGGTCTTTCATCTGTATGTATCTTCTGGTGCAGCCTGAAGTTGTTAGGAACAGCAGTAGCATAATTACAGTGCTGGCATCTGTACATTTGGAATGTATTTAAATTAGAAGGATATGTATCCTTCAAGTTTTCCACAAAGTTACGAAACGAAGCATCATCTTGCACTTGTGAATGAGAGGCCTCTGATTTGAAGAAAGGCTCATCTTTGTAAGTGACACTATCCACTTGGTGAGAGGTCTGAGGAACTTCTGACCTATTTCCAGTAACAGCCAGGGTGTTGATTCCTTGGCCGTTTTCAAGGAATTTCTTTCCAGGGCATATTTTCTTATTGTCCCACACATCACCTGCTTTCTCAAATTCCACTTCTGAAGCCAGGATTCCCCCACCCAGACAATCATTTTCTGTACCAAAAAGAGAGTGAGAAACATGGCCCTGAGAATCACCATCAGCTTTGCATATTTTGCTATTACAGTATTTATTGCTCTGACTCATATAACCATTAGCCTTTAATTGTTCATGAAATTTCTTGTGAAAGCTGAGATGTCCTTTAGTGTAGAACACCAGATTACATTCATCACATGTGTAATTCTTTGGAGGTCTTTCAGTTTTCTTTCTCCCACTCAGGCAGTCGGGTTGCTGTGCTTGGCACGTTTCTGTCCCTGCATGTATCCTCCTGTGCCTCTCCAACCCTGAGATGCTGGTGAATGCTGCCTGGCAGAGCTCACAGGAATATGGTTTATCCCCTGTGTGGACATGGCTGTGCCTCACCATGCTTGCAAAATACAATGAAAAAAAGGTGCAGAACCTACACTGGTAGAGCTTATAGCCAGCATGCCAGTACATGTGATTTAACAGGTAGGACAAGCTGCTGCAGGAGTAATCACACTGAGGGCACTGGTAAGGTGGTCTCTCCTTGTGTCCCTTCATGTGATTAATAAAATTCCTAGGATTTGATGAAGTAAAGAAACAAATTCTGCAGGAAAAGCTAACGGGCACATCCAGAGGTGTAAAGTCCTTTTCAATTTTAATGAAAAATTTCTTGTATTTACTTTCTTTTTTCTTGGTCTCAGAGTCTCTTTCTTCGGATCCTTTCTGCCTCCCTTTTCTCGCACTTATTCTATTTTTTCTTGCCTTTTGCAACCTAGCAATCTTCTTATGAAATTTAAGGTGATTCTTAAGATTGAAAGAAAAGAAAAAAGTTCTTTTACAAAAGCAGCATTTATGTATTTTCTTATCTTTATGAGCTGAATAAATATGTTTCTTCAGGTGTGCACTGCATTTATACACAGAACAACAAAACCTGCACTTGAAACTCGATCTTTCATTCTCCTTTGTAAAACATGATGTTTTAGGAAGAGGTGTGATGGTCATGCTACCATTCAGCCATGTTAAACCTTCTTGCTGGCTCTGGAACTCTTTTGGGCTTCCATGAGAAGAAGCAACTTTTTGTTGCTGGTATCCTTTCTTACTGAATGGTGTTAACATCTTGTAAATGTGCTCTCCAGCAGTATTTGATTCAGCAGAAGTGGAAGCATTCATGCTAGGTTTCCCTACATCTTCTTGATCTTCCTTAAAAGTAGGAGAACATCCATTAAGAAATGGATCAGAACAATTATTGGTAAATTTCTCTTCTTCTTTCAAGCTATGTTCCAAAAGAGAACTCAGAGTTTCATCTTCAAATTTGCTTCTTTTCCTGTAATCAAATTCATTATCTCCATTCTTTGAAGAATCAGGATCTGCAAGGAGATATAAAAAGTCACATTTCATACAATCACAAATATTCATGATTAATTCATAGTAATAATCCCAAACTGCCTAACAACTTGCTTGCTCTTCACTACTTCTGCTTCCTTATTATTTCCCTCTCTCCATTTTTTCCCCTAATGCCTCTCTTCACGCTCGCCTCTCCCCCAACATTTAAATGTTGCTCCTAGTTAGAAGCCACCGTCTTTCATACTTTCTGTTTTCACTCCAGACTCTGAATTTCACAGGAAAATACCACATCTAATTTTTAACAGAACACCTTTATGCCAGGATTCCTATCTGAGTACTACCGTCAAACTTTTCTAATGCTCAATTTTCACAAATACCATGCCTTTTCTGCATTTTTATTTTGAGAACATTTCCCTGATGAAAGGCCACCCTTTATCTCATTGGAGGAGAATGACAAAGTACCAACTTTTTGTAGTTTCACTGCCTTTTGCAGGAATCTGTGAAAGAATTGAGCACATTCCAGGCAATATTTTTCCTTCTGCTGCATTTGTAAATTTAATTTGAAATGCTTACTGTAAAACAAAATTGGTTTCATAGCGTTTGTATACAATTTTTTATTTCAAAAACTTGAGCTTTATCATATTTCTTAAACTCTTGCAATAACCTTATTAATATATTACCTTCCATTTGAACAGTTATCTCCAATTCCTTGTGGATATCTGTTTTTTTCTGTGGACTGCCATCAAGAAGAACACTTCCAATACTGACAAGTTCTTCTTCATGTCTGGGTACCACTACCAATGTCTCAAAATTGTCAGCTCTGCCACTGTCAGCAGAGGAGAGAAGAGGAGGAATCTTCTGAAAGCCATCATTATCGCCACAATCTTCTCCATCACTGTATTTCATTATCTCTGGAGGCTTTGTTTTGCAAGATGATGTAGGTAACACGGAATTTTGACCATATTTATCCGTGTCTGCATCACACCCATCACTTAAAGATAACGTTGATGTGTTACACACACTCTCAGCAAACCATTTATCCTCAGAGTACTTAATACAATTATCTTCATTTGAAAAATTCTTGTTTGCATCCCAATTGCCTACGCTGCTACTCTCGTTTGAAGACTCCACTTCATGTTTTACGCAAAGGCTGTTGTTTAATTTAAACTCCTGCTCCGCCTCGGGAATGGACACTTCCTGGTCCTTATCATCCTGAAGAAAATCCTCATCGCTCAGCACAAGGACAGTGATTGGCAGCACAATCTCAAACACTTCGGGCTCTGCGAGGAGAAACAGACACAATTATCGCAATTCCCCCAAAAAAAACCCACACCGAAAATCAACGGCACCGCGTCCACCATAATGCACTCCCATACCCGGTGCGCATGCGCAAGCCCCGGCGAATCACCCCTTCCCGCCAGCGCCACTTTGCGCGGTCTCTCGGGCACCGCCGCTGCCGCGGGAGCCACGCCGGGTCCCTGCCCTGCCCTGCCCAGGCCACCGGCACTCACCGGTGTCTGCAGCCGCCTGCGGGATCCCCTCCGCGGCCGCCTGCGGGATCCCCTCCGCGGCCGCCTGCCGGATCCCCTCCGCGGCCGCCTGCCGGATCCCCTCCGT
>VZUA01002598.1:19028-36459 GCA_013401035.1 Horornis vulcanius | reverse complement strand
AAAAAAAAAAAAAAAAAAATCCTATTTAGCAACACCGTCACTGAGGACAAAATTGAAAAGCCTTTTGTTGAACAAAGCACCTTTCACTTAAAAAATCCAGGCAAGATAAAATGACATGTGTGCTAATGATGTATTTTATGAACCACCATCTGTCTCAGGAAAGGTCAGAGAAAAATGGCAACCGCTGCTCAGGTGATTGGTGGTGGAGGGGGGAAAATGGCCTCATCTGAACGTGACAAGAAGCTTCAGTGACATCATATAAATGCCATAATTGGGAAGTGGTAAATTGAACAGGGCTGCCTTTGGAATTTGATGTGTCAATAAACAAGTTCAAGGTGACACGTTGGATCAATACGGCACGACAAGAATCATCCGACAAATTTACTGCAAAGTAATTGGGTGCAAAATGACTCAACTCAACCTTCACACTGCAGAAAATCAAACAAACAGGCAACCTACAGGCAACAGTTTGTATATGTCAGATGCTGCTTAAGGTAGCTTGCGCAGTACTAATAGAGTTGTTTTAAAGAGAGATGGGGAAAAAAAAATAAAAGTGAGGTTCCCGTTATTATGAGTGTGACCCGAGGCATTGCTATAACCCTCTATGCACCTCGAGGGTGTATAAATAGAAAAACAAAACACACAATTGCTAGGGGTAGTCTTAAATATTGATATTTTTCTTCCTGTCTCTGTTGAGATGACAAATAAAATAAACTATAAACTGGGAACACCTTTTTTTTTTCTTCTCTTAGCACAAAGAAAAGGCTTTTCATCTAATAGGTTTCTCACCTCTCAGTCCCCTTATTTTTTGATAAAGGAAGGTGTAACAAGTAATTTCTATTAAAGAAACCCTGTATTTTCCCACATTACACAGAGCTTTGAATGCAAATCACTGGCTACCTTTAGAATTAACCATCCCCACTTACCACTAAACCTGAAAAGAGTCACTCAGAGAAGTCTCTTCAGCACATTAATTTGTTGACAACAAATTTGATGCTTGATTTGTCCCCACTTGACAACCTTTAATCTTGAGTTTCTCTGAGGGGAAAGTCAAGAGCTTTTTTTTTTTTTTTTTTTTTTTTTTTTTTTTTTTTTTTTTTTTTTTTTTTTTTTTTTTTTTTTTTTTTTTTTTTTTTTTTTTTTTTTTTTTTTTTTTTTTTTTTTTTTTTTTTTTTTTTTTTTTTTTTTTTTTTTTTTTTTTTTTTTTTTTTTTTTTTTTTTTTTTTTTTTTTTTTTTTTTTTTTTTTTTTTTTTTTTTTTTTTTTTTTTTTTTTTTTTTTTTTTTTTTTTTTTTTTTTTTTTTTTTTTTTTTTTTTTTTTTTTTTTTTTTTTTTTTTTTTTTTTTTTTTTTTTTTTTTTTTTTTTTTTCCCAAGAAATCTGGGCTCTCGCCAAGGCTACGAAAGAAGCTGGTACACTGACTGCACACTTTGGAAATGTCACAGAGATTGATTGTGTTTTAATTGTGCATTCATTCTGGAGTGAGAAAAGAGAGAAGATGAGTGGAAAGTCACAGCCAAGGAGAAAGAGGCTGCTCACGTCCTCATTCCTTCCCAGCCAGGCTGACTTTTAGCAGGGACTACTTTTTAATTTTATTTTTGCCAGTGGTGGCTTTGTGCATCCCTGGGAATGATGGGGAAGCCTCACTCCTGCCTTACCCCTGATGTTGCTGGAACACAGGGAATCCAAAACAGACCTCAGGCCCTGACACATGGCTCCAGCATCCACATGATTTAGGGTGATCTGAAAATGCAGGAGAGCAGACAAACTCAGCAGCTGAGCTTTATTGATGGACTGATGCCCCCGGATAAAGCAGCGTGCCGTGTTGGTAAGCTTTGGGCACACCGAGAATTTAATGAGTGTCAGGATGTGGACAGGGGAAAAAACACTAAGATTGAGGCAGAAGATTTGTGCCAGGGATGGGATTAGTGTGAAGAATTATGAGCACAGTAGTTATGTTAAAAAAAAACCCCATTCATATATTTATAACAGAGAGATTTGCCCCTGGTTGCCATCCTGAGGTTCTCATGCTCCCTCAGGCAGGGACGTCCCTGGGAGCATGTCCCTCTCCAAACCCAGGAGCCTCTTCAGGTTGGAAATTTCTGCCAAGAAAAGTGGGCTATGTCCCACCAAAGAAATGCAGCCGAGCTGAACAAAACATCAGCAGTCCATCCTTTCTGGGGAAAAATATTCCCAGACCTAGCAAGTGACCTGATGCTGAGGTAACATAACATCAGAGGGCCAGCTCTGCCCTTTTCCCTGCCACCAAAGTTATCCTGCTACGTAGCAGAATGGGAAAAATGCCCCTTTTTATCCCAGCAATGGTTTGGGATGCCCTTGAGCTGCCACCTGACCAAAGGACAAGGCTACTCACTTACCAGAAGATTTCATTTGTCTTTCAAGAACGACTTGCAAAGTCAGCTTGGAAGTGGGAACTGTCTTACCCTTTAAGAGAAGACAGTCCATTCTGTAGACCTGACATTTCTGGTGAGAGGTTTTTCTCCTCTCACTTTGGCTGAATCACAGGGGAGTCACAGCAGAACTGAAACTGGATAGTCTTGGTTGGAGAAAGTGATGTGATGCAAGCCAGCTCCCACCAGGGCTAAACTGAGCTCAAAATCTTCAAAAGAGAACTTCTATCACTTCTTCAAAACGTATCTTGAGGTGGTTTTACTTTTTTTGAGGGTGCTATTTGCCAGTCTCACACTTTTTTTGCTGGGTATTTTTGTTTGTTTTGTTGTTTTTTCCCCTGAACTATTTGCATCCAAGCCAACTCCGGCTGTGGAATGAATTGCATGGGGTATTTGCAAAGCTGAAGAAGTAAAAATGCAAGGACACTTCATTTTCAAATTTTTGGGGAATGCTTGGGTTGTCAAAATGTTGTTAACCTAGCTCTGTGGTACTCTGTGAAGAAAAAGTTATTTTTGGTAAAGCTGAAAGCCTCATGTTGCTCTGCTGCAACACATCTGCCAGGATGTGGAGATAACATGGTGCTTCCACCAGTGCTCCAGATATTTTAGATTTCCACAGCAGCAGCTGTAGATTAATGTCTGTCTCTGTGCCATTCTTTGCTCTGAGGCACCTTGCACATCTGAAAACATCACCTCTACACCTGAGAGAGGAGTCTGGGATGTTCATTTCCCATTAATTAAAGTGGGAACCAGATATCCAGTCTCTCAGGTTGCTGTGCAAACAAAACCATGAGGGAATCACACTTTGCAGGGCACAAATGGGGAGCTGACAGACTGGTGGCACCTGAGCCCATTGGAGACATGGATCCACAGTTTGGGGTTTCCACCACCTGAAGCATAGAGGAAAAATCCCAAGACAACTGCTCTTTGCACTAATTTTTCTGAATTTCTTGTTCCTCAAACTGAACTGGACTGATTTTCTCTCTTTGAATGATATTGATTTCCAGTGTTTCTCTAATTTATTCTTTATCGTCTTTGTTTACTTGTAATGATTATTTTGTTGTTAATTGATATTTCTTCTGTGCTCCTTAAAAACTGATTGAAAATCAATTCAAGCCAACGGTGAACCTGTCTCTGATTTCAGTGCATTTTCAAGTTATTATTGTTATTTTTCCCCTCTTTTAATATAGTAAAAGGGAAAAAAAAAACCCAAATAAAACAGTCCTTTAAGCTGTGTAGCTCTTCCTGGAAATATTCTGTATGTATGGTACCTTCCCTAAATCCTTAACACTTTGATTGTCTTTGGGTTATCAATCACACCAGTTATTTTCTTGTCTGACTTAAGAGGATTATTGGGACTGGATTTTGTACTTTGTCAGTATTACAGAGTGACACCTCCACACTCGGGGCTGGGCTGCAGCCTGGCAGTGAGCCTGCCTGCCTTCCCTCTCACTGAAATCACCTGGAGATGCCACCCACCTTGCTGGTGACAGCCTTCAGGAAATCTGTCCAGCCCAGGCAGAAAATTCAGATTAAAGCACCTGGAAGGCAGGGAAAGGGTGAAGGGGACAGATTTCAACCTAAGGAGCAAGCAACAAAGTGTATTTTTTCTTTTTGGTATCCTGGCAGAAATCAGATGCCTACAGCACAGAAGCTTTGATATCACCTTAACTCATGTGAGCAGGTTGAAAGCAAAAAGGTATTTCATTTTGTGCTGAACTGAGGAATGAATCTGACCCCATTACTCCTCTGCAGAGTGGGCTCTTCTTCAAAGAAACATTTTATTTCAAAGATCTCTCTGCTCCACAGATGAGCCTGCTTTTCCCTTCCAGTGTTTCTCATCTTGTTTTATTTACCTGTAGGGATGCACATTAATAGATTTTGGTAGCCTTTAGACCAAGCCTTGCCTGAGAGACCAAGTGCTCTTTGGGTGTTGTGTTTGACCCCAAGACTGTTTCCTTCCTGAGTGAACAGGAGCAGAAGAGGCACGGGTGAGGCTGTCTGGGGCTGTGGGACTGTGTCCATGGGGCATCCTGCAGCCCTCTGTGCATTCCCTTCCTCCTTCCAAGTGCTCCAAGAGCTCAGAAGCAGCTGAGCCCCTCCAAAACTCCTTCAGAGAGGGTCTAACCCTGTTCATCCTGTGATCTCACCGAGAGCAGATGCTGCCAGGCATGTCTGCAGGTCTGCTCCATCAGCCCAGGAGCTCTCCTCTTACCTGGAATAAATATTGCAGCTTTGGCCATTTAAAACTATCCTGCCATGGCTGGGACTTCTGTGTTAATTGAGCTGCAATTGCAGGGCCTGAAAGGCAGCAGGGTTTGTTTAGGGTTGCTATTAGTTTTTCTGGGTTGCAGAGAAGCCTTGCATGGAAATTGAGCCCATTATGTATTTGGGTCTTGCTTAACGAGATGCAGTGCAAAAGGCAGTCCATTACTTTGGAACTAGAGGCTTTGCCTTCTTTCCAAGATTGATTTTTATTTCACAAATTATTACTGCATGGATTAATGATCTCTCTGCATGCAAACGCTCTCGGCTGCTACCCAGGTACATTAACCTTTCATAGAACAAAGAATTCCTCCTCCACGATGTTGCTTTGACCAAAGAATTTCTCTTCTAGGTGCTGAATATTAAATACATGGGCATCACCTCCTTGCTCTTCCCAACCACACAGGATCCCAATTCAGGAATTTCAGGCCTGTGTGTGCAAACCTGTGACCTCCTCCAAGTGTTGTCTTCCTCACTGGACCACTACAGGCTCCTGGTGCTCAAGAGAAAAGTTGTAGGTTGTAATTAATAAGATAACACTTGGCACTAACAAAGCACTTTTGGAGCACAAACACAGCACTCAGGCATCCCCAAGCAGGAAAAGGCTGCAGTTTACTGGCTTGTAAAGTGGGACTTGGAGGTGGAAAAAAATATGTCTATGAAGGTCCCAGAGAGGAGAGCCCAGACTCCTGAAGCTCATGTCCACTCTTGCAAGACAAAGCAACACAGTTCTGTTAAGAGAAGCTGTTCCCCTGAACCCTGGTGTCCTAAGACTTCCACAAGGATGTGCTCGAGATGTGAGCTCCCAACACAGGGGTCAACCCTGCAGCAGCTTCTGCAGTCAGGGTGATCACATAGGAGATAGGACAAAGGGGAACAGCTCTAAATTGCCACAGGGTAGGGTTAGGTGGGATATTGGGAAGGAATTCCTGGTATGAGGGTGGGCAGGCCCTGGCCCAGGGTGCCCAGAGCAGCTGTGGCTGCCCCTGGATCCCTGGCAGTGTCCAAGGCCAGGCTGGACAGGGCTGGGATCAACCTGCTCTAGTGTCCCTGCCCATGGCAGGGGTTAGGGTTCTAAAGGTCCTTTCCAACCCAAACCATTCTGTGGTTCTGTTTAAGCTGTTGTAAAAATGTGGATTTTTTTATTATTTTTGTTGACCGACATCCTTAGTCCAGCTCCCTCCCAGTCATTCTGTCATGGCAGCCTGCTCATTTAGAACTGAGAAGTCTGCTCTGCTGGCAGATTGCTGCCTGCTCTCAGTAAATAGCATGAAATGTAGCCAGATTTGCTGTATTTGTGAAACTTTCCCCACAGCTCTAATTATGCCCGGGTAGTACTAACATTTAGTCAGCTTAAATTATTAAACTCTTGCAGCCCCCGCAGGTAAAAACCTGTTTAATTAATGACTGATTAGTTAAATCATTATGTGTTCTGATATGAATCACAATAATTTTTATAGACTGTATTATCATTTTAAAGGCATGCTAATTTATTGAAGGATTCTTTTTCCTAAAAGGAACAGAAACAGGCATACCTTATAGCTTGGGAGAAACCACCTCCTTTATTAAGGGCAAACGATATCAGCAGAAATCTAATATAGAAAGATATTCCCTAGACAATCCTAAATGCTCTTTACTACATCTGGAATCTGGAGATGCTTAGAATGTAGAGAAAGAATCCTTCAGTTCTGGGCATTTATATGTTTTAACTTGCATTTTTATTTATTTCCCCATTTGGGGGGCAAAGCCTGGCACAGGCAGCATTCTGTGGTTTTCAGAGCTGCCAGCAAGAGTAGAGCTGATGTCCCCTTTCCATCATTGTCCTTCTGCCCTGCTGGTGTCTGCTGCCCACCAGAACTTGTGTCTCAGGCAGCAGAGCCCCATGGACAGTGTCAGGCTGGACTAACATGAGGCATCACTGTTTGTAAGGATTCAGCCAGGTAGCTTGTAGCTCTTTCCAAGCCACGTTGGTCCATGGCCTCGTGGGCACCTTGCAGGGGATGGACATGTCCAGATGTCATCTTTTCTAGCACATGGCCCTGCTAGCTGGAGGGTTGGCTGGTGCAGCCTTTGGCTGTGACCCCAAGGCTGAAATCTGATCCTGGGGCAAATGCCAGGGGTTACAGCTGTGCCAGAATAATAAAAAAACAAACAAACATGCATACAAACAAACATACAAACAAACAAACAAACAAACAAACAAACAAACAAACAAACAAACAAACAAACAAACAAAGCTCAAACCTCTTTTCCTCAAGGATCTCCATGACACATCATTCCTGACACACCCATTGCCCCCAGATCATATTCTGGTGCCCAGACACCTTAAATCTCCCAGTTACAATGATGAAGGCATTATCAGACACCAGAGAGTTGTCTCTGACAACAATAATTTCTGTGAGAGGACTACAAAGTTCTTCAGAAGACTTAACTCAGCTAAGCTTTGACAACTCACAGCAAAATGGTCGTGGCATTATCCATCAGACTTTTGCCTCTGAGCCAGACTTGCCTGTGATAGAGAAAAGCTCCTTTTCCAGGAAGCAAATACATTTGAATGTTGGGAAGCAGAGATATACAAGAAATTGTGCATCAAATCTGAAGGCTGCTCTCTGAACAGGAAGGATTGTGGCCACACTCTTTCAGGAGCTGACAGAAATGTCCATTTTCTTTTTGAGTGAAAGCAGTGGCTGCAAACAGCAAATTTCCCATCTCCAAAACCCAACAACCCTCACCAAGAATCTGAAACCAAGTAATGACAGCCTTATTTTCCAAGGCTCAGCTGTGTTTGGTCTCTTGGGGAACCACAACAGCCAGATTTGCAAAATCAGGTGAAATTTTGCTGCTTTTGGATCTTGTTGGAGATGAGTTCAGTCTCTCACCTGAGTCTGGATAGATCTGTCTGTCTGCAGCACAGCAAAGTGATGGCCCTCCAATGCAGTGACCTTGGGAGGTGGTCTGAAAGCAGGGTGCACACTTTGACAAGAGGTGGCTGCAGGGCAAATTCAGGAGAATTCTGAGGAATTTCACCTCTTTGCCCAGCTGAAGGCATCTGTGCTCTCCCAGGAGCTGAATGGAGCTCCTGGGGGAGCCAGCAGGAAGGGTCAGCTCTTGCTGCTTGGTTGGGTGTACAAACCTAATGAGATACAAACAATGCAGTGTTGCCTCGCTGCAGAAATCCGGGATGACACCTGCAAAAAGGAAAGGAAAAGGAAAAAAAAAGGTTGTTTAGAGCTAAACACTCTCACAGAAACATAATGTAAAACACTGCTCACTTCCCTTTGGTTTGCCTAAGCACTGCAGCCAAACAGTACAAGAAAAGCACTCCAAAGAGAAGATATGGCTTTTTCCCCTCCCTTTTTTTTTTTTTTTTTTTGTAGCTCTCTGCTTTTCTCTCCCTCTTTTCCTATCATATTGAATCATCAGGGTGTGAAATATAATAAAGCACTGTACCATTCAATCTGTCGGCTGTACCTTACAGGTGTACTCCAGGTAAATATCCCCTTGGCTGGTGAAAAATGAGCTTACCTGAAACAGATGACTTTGATGAACTTCAGCAGCTGGGCCTCTATCACTCTTTTCCAATTGGCTTCCCCAGCAAAGCATGGTTACCCCACACAAATTTGTCTTACTGAAGGAAAGATATTCTCTAATTCACTTTGTTCCCAGCTACTTGCCCCCCTCGCTGACGTCTTCACTTCATCTGGCGTTCCATAAAAGTATAAATGGCAGGGCTTGTCATCTCTTCCACTGGGAGACTTTGGGAAGCAAATTAATTATTTACCAGCCTATTGCACGCCCCATTGCTTTGATAAAACTGGAATATAAATAAAAATGACCACGTATTAAAAGGTGCTGTTTGCCTGATGAGGCAGTGGCAGGTACAGGATTGCAGCAGAAGCTCCTGGTCCCCCCCACTGCCCTCCCCAGGCAGCCCCTGCTCAGTGCCAAGCAGGGGCTGATAGCAGAAACAAAGCAGAGGCCCATGCAGATGAGATCCCTGCACCTGCAAGGGCTTTCACTGCTCACCACTTTGATTTTAGGTAAGTGCCAAATGCCTCTTTATTCTCAAAAGATCTAGAAGATTGAGTCCTGCCTGACTAGTGGTAATCCAGGGAAGCCACTCCAAATGGTTTGGAGGTTTCTTTTCTTTGATGGCTCACTGCTGATTGCTAATTTTTTTTGTTAGTTTTTTTTATCCTTTTCTCAGGTAGACCTCTCAAGAGGGCTTCCCCTCCCCAGGAGAAGTCTTGGGGAAGTCTTGGGGGTGACTGGGAACAGAAAGATGCTGTTGTGGGCAGTGGAACCTCAGTGAAAAGATCAGAAACCTGCTCCTTCTGCAAGCCCAGAGGGTGTAGGCCAGGGGGCAGAGTGAGGTATTTTCCCCACTTTTTCTTTCAACAACTCACTTGGGTGAAAGCACATTGTGATTTCCTGAGTAAGACTGTGATTTGGGGGAGGCCTGAGGTAGTCTCCCTTTTTGCATGACTATTTTTAAAAGTCTATTTGAGCAATACAGGAAACCTCATGCGTGACATGAGGCATTGGCTGGTTGGGTGGTAGGGAATGACCTTTCCACTGAAGAATAATTTTGTTTGCCATTATTTGTCATTTGTAGTGGAATGCACTGCTTTTCCTCTTTAAATGAGTTACAAAAGTTAATTACTTCATCCTTAGAGGCCTTTAAGAGGGGCAAATACACTATTTCCTTCTGTTGACTGGAAAAAGTGGAGGTGTGACAAGATCTGTCCACAATCATGAAACCAGAAGTTTTAAACCCTTAAGTAATTTCACTGATCACAACACCCATCCTGATTCTGTGACTGTATTTCCCTCTCAATGCTGCATTGTTGCTTGTGGGTCTCATCTCTCACAGAATAAAAAGGCTTTATGGACTTTATTTTTTCCTTTCTCTCTCCCACATGAATAAGAGAAGAAACTTGAGGCTGTGGGCATCTGAGTTTGCTTCTTTCCCAAACTGGGATCTTGGGGATACTGGGGTGTATTTTCCAGACACGCAGAGATACTGAGAGAACTGGAGAGGCTGGGTCAAAAGATGAAGCTTTTTGGGGTTGGAGACCCTTTTTTTCCCCTGTCTTTTCTAAATTTTCAAACAAGCAAATTCTGTTTCACTAAGTGGCTGAAAAGGCAGGGCAACAAGGCTGTTAATGGGGCTCCACAGGAGTTTGTGCATGAAGACACCAAGTTACTTTGGAAGATATAGAAAAGGCAGGATACAAAAGGATGCCCAGAGGAGAACTTCCTAAAATCATCAGAGCATAAGCAAGGTTATTATATCCACTTAAAAATTAAGTGCTCTGTAAGGTGGCCAGGGATGATATTTCCCATCCCTTTATGAACTTTTGCAGAGCCCCAGTAGACCCAAACCATTAAACAGAGCTTCCCCAGGACCAGAAATAACCTCACTAATCTCAGAAACTTTCCTTCTCACTGAATCCAGTTCTGTCCTGAGCAAATTCAACATTTCACTTCAACTCCTATTGTTTTTCATTCTGCAAAGCAGCAGGCAGGGGACAGAAGCTACAAACTCTATTCAAACTTGAATGATTACAGCAAAACTCTGTTCTGGTTTGTCTTCTTTCTTTTTTTTTATTCCTGGTCATTATGGAATGGATTAATCTGAAACCACAGCCCAAACTAGGACATGTTTTAAAAGCCTTCAGAGCAGAATGGCATTCATGTTCAGATTTTTGTTTCAGGCCAGGGTTTATTTGTGTCTTCTTCCTTCTTACTCCTTTTGTTTTCTAAATGGTACCACCAAGTAGTAAAAGCACCATCCATGTTTCAGATGCATGCAAAATAAACTATAGAAGGAAAGTGGCAGATAAATTTAACGAGCATTAAAGTTATATATAATTTAAATATGTATAAAATTATTTGGTATATCGATTAGAAAATGGGCTGTTGACCATTTAAAGGCAACAATCAATTTCATAGTTCACAGGTCAGGTCAAGTTTCATTCTAATGATCTAAAAAACCAAATAGCATTAGGAGATAATGAACTCCACAGGATTATAGATGTGATCTATAGCTCTGCTGTGGCGCAAGACCCAGCAAATGAGAGAGGGCATCATCTGAAGTGCCCTGGCCTCCACAGACTAAAGCCATGTTTTTATAACTTGGCAAGGTGTCAATTTATGATGTAATCAAAGGCAGACGATGGAATTACTCTGCTCCTAAAACCCCACATGGTTAGGCTCAATGTCATCAATGAGCAGGGGAGGTAGATCCCCATTAATGTGGTCTACAAAGTTATCCTCCCTGTTCTGGTAAGTGAACATCAGGCATGCCCACCCTGTTAATCAAAGGGAGCTGGGAGCCCTCTCTGCTCTGAGGGCTTGGGTTACACCAGGGAAATACAGCAGGGCTGCCACAGGGCTGCTCCTGGTGCAGCAGAGGAGAAGCTTCTCCAAATCACAGCAGGGGAAGAAAGAAAAACAAATCTGTGCGTGGGGAGGGAGACGAATTTGTGTCCGTTTCCACAAAAATATGCAGATCTCTTACGTGTATGTGTACAGGTAGGAGTGATTTCATTGGGATGTGGAAGAATGAGGTAGTTCCAACTTTAAAATAAGAGGAGAAATGACTTTGAGAAGTGACTTTGGAAACTCCTGGTATATACCTTCACAGGATCACAGAGCTGTTAGGTTTGGAAGGGACCTCCAGAGACTGTGCAGTCCAAACCCCCTGCCAAGGCAGGGTCACCCAGAGCAGGTCACACAGGAATGCATCCAGGTGCCTTTGGAATGTCTCCAGAAAGGGAGAGTCCATGCCTTCCCTGGGCAGCTGTTCCAGGGTTTTGCCACCCCCAACATAAAAAATTTCCTCCTCATCTTGGGGTGAAACTGCTTGTGTTTTACTTTATGGCCAATTGAGATTATTTAGCTGTTGTTTTGTGAAAATTGCTGGTTTTCTGAAGAACCATTAGCATTTAGCCTGGGTCTTAAACTTTCACATTCTTTTAGCTTAGAGCAAACTCAGGAGTGACCTTCTCACTCTCCACAAGCCCCTGAAAGGAGGTGGTTGCCTCCTTCTCCCAGGTAATCAGTGACAGGACAAGAGGACAGCCTGAAGCTCCACCACCAAGATTTAAGTAGGACATGAGGAGGAATTCCCTCATGGAAAGGGTGGTCAGTCATTGGAAAGGGCTGCCCAGGGAGGTTTGCACTCCCCATCCCTGGAGGTGTCCAAGGAATGCCTGGACATGGCACTGGGTGCTCTGGGCTGGTGACAAGGTGGGGACTGGGCACAGCTGGGAGTCGATGACCTTGGAGGGCTTTTCCAGCCTCAGTGATTCTGTGATTCTTAAATCTCCAGTCCTTATCTCCTTATCTTCTGAACCACATGACCAGAACTTTAACCCCGCCTTTTGCTCTGCCTCAAAATTTGAAAGGAGTACAAAATCCATCTGGATTCGGGGCTGGACTGGGCTGACTTTAAATCCAGGCAGGATATTTTTGTAATCAAAATATCCCATTTCCACCTCTGGTTTGGACACATAAGAAATTTGGCAGTTTCCAAGTGGATGCTTGAAATGTGAGGTAATCTTGAAGAAAGATGAGGAAAGATTCCTCTGAGTGTCCATTAGATAGAAGCAAAGGAAAAAACTCCAGTTTTATCAAGAGAATATGGGAAAGGTTTTCCACCTTTTTCACCATGAAGGTGCCTTGCACACCCGTGAGCATCTCGAATGGCAGTCAGTGCCTGCATTTCCACAGCTGGGACCCACTGCAAATGTTTGTGCAGGTTCTATCAGCTGGGCATATGACTTTTCTGTCTTTGTGAGCAGCCCACACTGCTGCCTTGAGCTTCTTTAAACAGCATTCACTTCCACACTGCTGTGTCTGCTCGGCTGTTGCGGTGTTAATGGTCTTACTTGGATTATGAATTGGGCTCATTAAACTTATTTTCTTCTTTAATATAATGAGTGTGTAAGCACTAAACTAAGAGGCATGAAACTTTGATAAATGAGAAAATTGGATAATTGCACAGCATCAGTGCTGTGCTCGTAGGAGCCTTCTTAAAAAAAAAATGGAAGAGGGAGAAAGACAGAAGGAATGTAGGTAAAACAGAGAAATAGAAGTATCTAGAGTGAGACCTCAGCATCATCGTATGCTCTTCTGGCATATCAGAATGAGTCAGCTTGCCTGGGGTACAAGGCCCTCAAGTAACACCCCAAAGCATTTATGCTGAGAGGGATGAGACACTGGCACAGGTTGCCTGGAGAGGTGGTGGATCCTCACCTCTGGAACTATTCAAGATCAGGCCAGGTGAGGCTTGGAACAGTCTAGTGGCTTTTGGACTAAACAACCTTCAAAGATCCCTTCCAATTTAAATCATTCTGTGGTTCTATGATATTTCAAGCCAGTTTTTACCTCTCTTAGTGGTAAGGACATAGGCAGGAACTGCAGTTGGCTGCTCTAGGTCAGCACCTCACATAAGCATGTGTTGAATAACCAAGGGTGGATGAACTCACATATGTACTCAGTAGGGTCCAGTTCAGCATGGGGGTTAGCCTAGATGACTTTTACTGGTCCCTTCCAACAAAAGCTACCCTATGAGGATGATCTTGTACATTTGGAATTCCCATAGATCCTCAAGCAAATGGATAAATGAAGGATCAGACCAAACCTCTTTCCTGACAAAAGCAAAATATATAAAGGTAACAATAATCCCAAAGGCAAAGAGAAAGCAAAGAAACTGAAGATGGTGAACTTACAAGAATATGTGTTTTCAGAACCAATCTACCTATGAATGGTCCTGCCAAAAATCTTGGGAAAAAAATGTGCTTCAGCTTATTGCAGCACAAGGGCAAGAAACCAGTCCCGTGAAGCTGTGCTGTTCATTGTAGTCCTGGATCATTGCATATCTATTCTAATAGGCAAGAAATACAGCGGCTAAATTATAATTATGTACTGTACACAGCAGTGTTAGCAAAATAACATGATGTTTGGTACATTTCCCATCATCTTCTTAGGAGGTACAATGAGCTGCAGGTTTGTAACCATCTTCTGTTTCCTCACCTCATTAATCTCCCGAAGCGGAGAGAGAGCAATACAAGCAGAGGGAGCCCAGAAATGTATGTACATTACTGAATTAACCAGGCATGTAATTAGTGCTCAGGTGCTTAGTCAAGGAAGAAACATGCAGGATTATTTAGATTTGGATTTAACACCCCAAAGTTTGAATAGTGGAGGTGGGTTGTACGAGTTTTTTCAATCAGCTACTCCAGCTGTGCTGGAGAAATAGGGATTTGTGCCCTTGTTCCTGCCTCTGGCATTGTGTTGTTTCTCAGACTTCCTCTTGTTTATGGGAATATGTGAAAGTGAAGCATGCAGCATGTCACAGTCCACCCTAAGAGTGGGGACACACCTCTGTCCACCCAGGGACAGGGACAGTGCTGCTCACCCCCATAAGGGAGTCTGGCACTACCCAATAATACTTGAACCCTTCTCTGCCGGCTGGAAATGGAGTGTGGAGGAGGCTGGGGTTTATTTTGTCCTGTTCTAGAGGGCTTCTGCTTTACCAGGGAAAATTATTCCTGTTGTGGTACCTTCTGATTGACACCTCCTGAAAATCTCCTGCTTTAAGTGCATTTAGTGTCCATGGGGACCTGAAGGCAGATGAGTTCTGCTCACCCCACAGGGCACCCACATGATTTCCAAAGCATGCCCTGGGATGCTGGGTGTGTGATCCAGCCTGACACTGAGCTTGCCCTGCTGCAAAGTGCATTTTGGGCTCAGCAACACCCTCTGTTTCTACCTCATGTCTGGTGAACATTTGCAGTCTCAGCCTGAACCATATTGAGTAGAACTGGCCAAAGTGTTAGCCCAAATCCACAGAAACCACCAAAAGCAGGGAGTCATGGCAGTTTGGGTTGGAGGGGCCTTTTAAGGCTTTTCTCATTCCAACCCCCTGCCATGAGCAGGGACCCCTTCCACTATCCCAGGGTGCTCCAAGCCCCAACCTGGCATTGGACACTTCCAGGGATGAGGCAGCCACAGCTTCTCTGGAAAACCTGTGCCAGGACCTCACCACCCTCATTGTGAAAAGTCTCTTTCTTTTATCTCATCTAAATCAACCCTCCCTCAGTTTAAACCATCACATCCTGTCCTGTTGCAACACACTGCTAAAAGTTTGCTCCCATTTTTCTTGTAAGCACTGTTTAAGAACTACAAGATCCCAATAAGGTTTCCCTGGATCCTTCTCTTTTCTGGGTGAGCAGCCCCAGCTGTGCCAGGCTGGCTCCAGAGCAGAGGGGCTCCAGCCCTGGCAGCATCTCCGTGGCCTCCTCTGGCCTGGCTGCAGCAGCTCCACGTCCTTGTGCTGTTGGAGGCAGGGCTGGGGCAGCTCTGCAGGTGGGCTCTCAGCTGAGCACAGGGGCACAGGGGCAGGATCCCTTCCCTTGACCTCCTGCCCACAGCTGGATGACCAACTATGCCCCATAACTCATTCCAAGCCTTTCCTAGCCCAGCCATCACTACTTCCAGGCCACCTCCTCAATCCATCTTCTGGATTCCCACATTTTGACACCATCCCATGGGGCTCTGGGTGCATTTTCATGCTGGCCTGGATAAAGCACAGTGAGAAGCTGAATTGCAAATGGTAGCCTTGAGTTACATTTATGTAAACACCACGGAGAAGCAGAGATAAGGGAATGAGGCACATTCCTGCACATCAGCTTGTGGTGGGGGGGGGGGTTATTTGCTGCTTGTAGCTGGTGAATGGGAGAGAGGGCTCCCTGGAACAGCAGCAGGATGATAAAATTGTGATGAAAATACTTTCTGTATTGCTTTTCATTGAAATATTGCCCCTTGGCGGGAAGCAGATTGGTAACATCAGCCAGCAGGAGTAGAGAGTGGGTCTTAACATTCTATAAGCTCATGATGGCAAACTCAGGCCGTGATGTGTTTGGTGAACAGTCCTCATGTGCTTAATTTTGAAAGTTCAGAGAGAGGTTTGGCTAGAGTAGTAAAGGAAACACACATGTGTGAAATGCAGAATTTGTAGGAACGGGTTTTTTGGGCAAAAGTCATCCAAGTTTGTCAAGAAAACAAGCTACAAGTCATTAAAAAAGAGTAGCTAAAGTATTTCCCCCACAAAATCTGTATTTTCCTAGAAGCATGCACAGGAAACTTGTGGGGGTGGTTCTAATTCCATACCTGGGAATTCAGGTACACATTTGGGAAAAATTGTGTTAATGACAAATCTCAAAGCAAACTTAAATTTATGCAGACCTTGTCCAGTGCTGAATTTGTTATGGCTTCAGTATGCACCAAGTGATCTCTTCACACACAAGTACATTACACACAGTGACCTGATGAAAGTAATTTCAAGCAGCTAGATTAAATAAGGCCTAAATAAATGATGATTATATGTGAGTTTGGCTGAACTTCTACCATCAATAACCTCAGTTACAATCACAGAATATCTACTTCACTTCACCCGCCTCACATTAGAAGTATTTCTGCTGAACTAAGGTTTAATTTTAATTCTAATTCTGATTTTGTTTTTTATTCCAATTTTTATTTCTTATGTAGAGACGAGGCAGTGGGGGACTCGCAGGGTGTAATTCCAGGGCAAAACCCTTGCCTCATGCTTATGCTCTCAAATCTTTTCTCCTCTGCTGGTAAAACAAGCAGGATTAGCACACGATAAGACCAGAGGAGATAATAATTACACTGGCTATGAGCGAACTCCAGAACCACGGAATAAATCCCCAAACAATTATTAGAATGGCTCAATGCATTACACAAATTGGAAAAGACTGGGACATTTTTGGGAGGGGCAAAGGGAGGTAAGACACATTATTTAAGTGTTCTTGTAAGCCTTCTAAGATATTAATGTTGCAAAGCTTCTTATGAATATTTAAGAACATAAAATGGAGATACACTTCAGCCCAGCATTACCACAGAAGCCTGTAATACAGTTGAGTCCACTTAAGAAGGCAATATCTGACATCCATGACAGATTTAAACATGATAAGGCAAAGGTCATGTTTATAGCTGAAAAGTCCATGCAAACTAGTTAAATATTACTGCAGTTAGCTCTGTTATAGTTATTTTTATATATTGGTATATGCATTTATAGAATTTCCTTAAAGATTCGACTTTGCCTCCAGGTGCCTGTACTTTTGGAAATGCTTAAAAAAATACTTATTATTAAATTACTTGATATTTCATGGAGAAAGAACAAGTATCTTGTGTAAAAAAGGAAAATATTTTTATTTCTTGCACTTTTGGGGGTGCCTGGGAGATATTCCCTAATGTTGGTACCACTAGGACTGGTTTCAGTAGAACTTTTCATAGAAAAATGTTTTATTTGAGTAAAGGAATGAGTGCCAAAATTTTTCTTCAGAGACACTGTAACATTCATAAAACCTAAGATAAAAATTTTTACCTCACCTTACATTTTTTCATCAGTTCTGAAAGAAAATATTTTCATGGAATCATAGTCTCATAAAATACAATAAAAGAAATTATTTTAATCTATCAAGTTTAGATTTTGATATATTTTCTTCTCTTTCAGTTGGTATCCACCCTTAGAGAAATGTAACATTTTTCTAACTAACTGTGATACTCACAGTGTTTGTTCAAAATTACTAAATCACTGTGTCTATTTAAAATAGCCACCAGGATATCTCTGTTTTACAGACTGATGAAAACAATTGTAGTTATGGAAATTTTTATATTCCCTTCAGCAAAAGTGATTCTAACTGTCCAAGGAAAATTGGATGAC
>VZUA01002598.1:0-18979 GCA_013401035.1 Horornis vulcanius | reverse complement strand
TTTTTTAATGAGAAATAAACTTTAAAACAAAACTAAAGGTTCAAAATCAGGAGTGGCCTCTGAAAAAGAGAAAAAATACCAATAAAGCTGTTGTCTTTTACAGGAAACTTGACTGTAAGAGAGCTTTATAAACAGCAGATGGCTCCCATATAGAAGAGGCTGAGCAATCTGAGCAAACAATAATCAACACGAAAAAGCAAAGCTGAGTTTGACACACGGGGAAATTTAAGACACCGAAATTAAAAGATATATTGGAACATACTGTAAAGAAAGATAGAAACGTCTCTGTTTTGGTTGTTTGGGCCTTGTTAGCTTCTCAGGCTGGCACGAGTATTTAAGGGGTGGGAATCTTTGTGGTGGAAGATTGTACCTGCCCCCCATACAGGCCATGGGGTCTCAGGGCCTTGCTTTTATTTTCCCATCACCCTTTCATCTGCAGATTGTGCAGAGATGATCACTGAGCAGCCATGGTTCAGGGCAGCCCTGGGGCCCCTGTTGGGACACAGAAGTGTTGTCACCACAGATAACCTCTTGTGCATGGCTGCTCCAGGCATGGACACTTCTGTGCCTACGAGGCTGCAGTTTCTCCCAGGAGAATACATCCCCATGGATAGTGTCACAGAATGCTGGAATGGTTTGGGTTGGAAGGGATGTTAAAGACCATCCCATTTCACCCCCTGCCACGGGCAGGGACACCTTCCACTGTCCCAGGCTGCTCCAAGCCCCATCCAGCCTGGCCTTGGACACTCCCAGGGATCCAGGGGCAGCCACAGCTGCTCTGGGAAATCTGTGCCAGGGTCTCATCGCCCTCACAGGGAAGAATTTACTCCTATCATCCAACCTAAATCTCCCCTCTTTTCATATAAGACTGTTCCCCCTAGTCCTGTCACTCTGCCTGTAAGACACCACTCTTAAAAGCAGTTTTCTTCAGTATTAAATACCCTAGTAGGAAAAGAGTGTTAAAGTGGGCAGTTTTTATCAGATCTTTTCCTGAAAAAAGGATGGATTGTGTAAAAAAAAAATCTTATTTTTGTCTCAGTGGTTGTCCCCTGTACAGACCCATTCAGCTACTGGCTAGAAGTAGCTTAACAGCTTATATTTATGGACATTTTCCAGTGTTTTTCTAAGGACCCAAGGAAATTTCAGGTGACAACAAGGATGTCACACGCACAGCTATCCTGCCAAGCTAGTTTCAGAATGCTCTGTTTGCCACACAGTGACTGCAAGATTTCCAGCACATGTATTTTTACAGTGTTTATTAATAAACGAGACGTAGACAAAGAAATAAAAAATAATTAAGGAAGGCAGGAATGGTAGAGAGGAGGAAAGGCAGAGTGGAGAGGGGAGTGGGGACAGAGAGGTTGGTTTCTCCCCTTTCCAGGCTAACCTCCTACAGGGATGTGTAATGAACCAGTTCCCCAGAAGTGTCCCAATTGGGCTCCTGTTTTTCCAGGGTTTGCTGAGGACTGTGTGTGATCCTTTACTTCACACTCAGATGCACGGGTCTATTAGAGCAGCCTCTGTGCTGTTGGATGAAGGATTTATTTTACCAACATAGCAATAGAAGTAGTGTTTTGCAACCAGTAAAGCACTGAGGCAGGCAGCTGCTTTGGTCTGGCAGCTGGTTGTGTTCCCTGGAGATGTGACCTGCTCCTCAGGTGACAATGTTAAAGTGGAGAGATTCCCTCCTGTGACTTGACTTTTTCCAGCTTTGTTATCAGCCCAAAGGCTGGAAATGATAGTGACTGAAACAGATGTATGAGAATTGTTCCCTTCTTTTAAGCTCTGATTCAGTTCAGTAGGAGCAGAGTTAATTTTGTAGGACTGAAATAAATGAGATGGAAGGTCACAGAGCTAAATGTTTTCCACAGCCTCCTACCCTGCATTGCTCCATTTCACTGTGTGTCTAGGATGTTAGTTTCCTGTTTTACCTCCTATTTTGACTTCTTAAGTTTGTGCCACTAGGGATCAATAGGAATCTGTATTTTGTAGCTGCTGTCTTGGAGAAATAATACAATTTGCCTCAAAACCTAGAATGCATTCCAGCCACAGACTACAGGGATAGCATGACTGAAATAAAATTCTTGTGTCCATTCTTTCCTTTTATTAAGACATTTTGTAAGGTAGAAAAAGGTCCTTATTCAACATTTCTCCTTAAGGATGCTAGACATAATCAGGTGTTTTTACCCTCTGATTCCAGTGGTTTAAGTACATCTTAATACAGGAGTAGAAATGAATGAAAATTATATTATTTCTGTATCCAGTTACAGATATAATTCTTGGGGAGAAGATGGAATTAAACCAAAATAGAGTTATGGAATGGTTTGTGTTGGAAGGGGCATTAAATAAATAAATGTTATGTGTTGGTGTATGCATTTATAGAATTTCCTTAAAGATTCGACTTTGCCTCCAGGTGCCTGTACTTTTGGAAATGCTTAAAAAAATACTTCTTATTAAATTATTTGATAATTAATGGAGAAAGAACAAGTACCTTGTGTTAAAAAGGAAAATATTTCTATTTCTATATTAATACACCTATTTCCAACCTCCCTGTCATGGGCAGGAATATGTAATTATCATATATAACTATAGTTTCTAAGGACCAACATTTCTTCATGTTTCTGTAGGGGAGGAGCCTCTTGGTTGAGTCCTTGTCTGTAGCAGGAGGCTGCTGCATAAACACAGGTGAGGCAGGAGGTCCAAAACATCTCTTTGCAAAGCAAAATGCCATGTCCACTAAATAATCAGAGCCAAGCCTATATTTGGCATTTAAATTTTTTGATGTGTAGGATTTCCTTCTGGTTTTGGTGGTTTTATAGCTTTCATTAGGGGCAAACAAAATCTCAAGAACTGGACTCAAGGAATACATTTGGATAAACTGTTTTCTTGTATGCCACCAAGTGTTGCATCCTCACAGGTTGCTGCTGTCAGGGGCTAGTCCAGAGAAAAGGAATCAATCCCACTTTTGGTACCATCGTAGTTGTTCCTTGACCTCTGAATCAGGCACAGACACAATTATTTGTTGTGATGACCAGACAACTCATTGGCTGGTCTGATGGTCTTTTAAAATGAGGTTAGTTAATCTTTCCCACTGTCACTGTGTACTGAAACCTGTTGACAGGGGAATTAGGGAACTGAAAATCTGTGTGTTTACGAAGGATTAGCATCAAAAATCTCCTCTGAGGACTGGAGCATCTTCTGCTTAGTAGGAAAGCTGAGCAGTATGTGAGCTAGGGACCATCACTTTTCAGTGAGAGGAGAAAACATCTCTGGAGTGCAACCTTACAGCTATTTAATCACAAAGTCCTTTACTATCTGTTGCTCACACTACACTGAGACACTGGAAGTCTAGGGCTTGGAGCTCAACTGTCTCATTCCAAGCTTTCCCAGATGGAAATTAGTTGTGCTTTACTTTCCAAGTTGATTATCCTCACAGTGTTGCCTTGGTGTCTGATCCAAGCCCTGCTGAAGTAAATGGGAACCTTTCCATGGACATTAATAGTTTTGGGATGAGGCCTTAGCTATCTCTGTAGCTGTGAAGTGAGGCACAAATTGAGGAATGAATTGCAGGTGTTTTTGCTGCTGGGAGGAAGACCTTGTACTGTATTTAATGTTCTTTAATTAATTGAGTCCCGAGGTACAGAGTGGGCTTGTGTTCCCAGAAAATGCATTAGGGTAACACAGCACCTTCCATTTGCAGCAATCCAAATATGATATTAAAGTTTTATGTTTATTGAACAAGGTCCAGGAATCTACGTGCAGGAGGAGCTTCACCTTCCGCTGGAATGCAGTTCCTCCTTTGGAGAGAAATGCAGCAATCATTTCACAAGGATAGAAAAAGAGTAAAGCAAAAGGTATGAAACTCCAGCCAATGCATCAGGTTTCTGATGTGAGCTGTCAGTAAAGGACCAATGCCATAAATGTAGCCAGAATTTTCCCAGTGTCTCGACCTTGCTGTTGTGTTGTGAGGGCTTTGTGCAGCTACAGTGCCCTGTGGTCAATCCAAGACATCACAGTCCCAGCAGCAGAGAACCTTCATGTTATATTGGAAAAACTGGGCCAGGTGCCCACATTTCTGAAGCTAAGCAGTCAGGGCCAACCTGGCAGCTTGGGATGTTTTCCCAGCCAGTGGAAAGGAATAGGTCCCTTCTGAAGAGTGGTTCAATTTGGTTGGGTGGATCTGCCCCTGAAGTTGCCCCTTTCTCCTTGCTGACTGGAAGAGAGCCCAGCTGACTGGTCTGAGATGTCATCCAGGTGTGAAAGTGAGATTAATCCCCCCTGCAGCTAATGAAGTCTTGTGGGAAGCCTGCCCCAAGCTTTTTTGATGCTGCCAGTTCTGTGGTAGCCTGCTAAAATGAGGAAGGCTTCATGAAACACTCTTGAAACTGAGAGTGAGAGGAGAGGCTTGGCTTTGAAAACCTGTAGAAAAAGAGAAAATCCACAGGCTTAAAAAGGAAGAACCATTTTCTGTATTGTCAAAAATCTGTTACAAACTTGGAATAACAGCAGCAGCAGCAGATGACCTTGAGTGACTCAATGGATCTGTGGGGAAAGGAGCAGCTTTGTGATCAGATCTGTGGGGAAAGGAGAGTTCTTCCAGAAGGAGATGAGAGCCAGAGCTAGGAGGGTAGGGAAAACCTGGGCAGAGGATGGGGGGTGGCTTTCTGATGGCTGAGAATGCAGCTGGAAAACAGTGCAGACCAAACTGCTATGGCTCAGCCCCGTGCAGGAGGAATTTGGGGCCCTGGGGAAGGAGATGTGAGGCAACAGAGGGTTTGGGGGCATTTGGCCATGAGCAGGGACAAAACAGGTATTGTTACTGAGATAAACTGCAACAAGGAGAGCTTTTTTGAGGCTGTAAACCTTGGTTAGAAGGAGTACAGCCCCCACAGAGCATTTCTGCAGATGTTAATGGCTGCTTTGGAGGGGAAGAACACCCCATTATTTGGTTTGTGCTACAAAAGGTTAGAAGACCTCTAAATCAGGTTAGAAATATATTTCCTTTTACAGAACAATCCAGAGACCCCTGCTCACTGATATTTATTGCAAAGTCAGAAAGTCATTAGGTGGCAGAGTTCAGATTTCCGAGTGCATGTTTGGTAGAGGCAAGTCAATATGTTNAAGGAAAAAAAATCCTATAATCTTTTTTAATGGCTATAAAACGTGGGAAGGATATATCATAAGCTCCCCGCATGGGGTCCTTGTCTGCGTTCAATCCAGTATTGTAATTTAGACATGACTTTTTATTTAATTTCTGACTGAGAAAGGGAAATTAGAAAACAACATTATCTCAGCTGCTCCGTTATAATGAACAATATTTCACAGTGCCAGTATAAGTTACCTTAAGAACTTATTTTATGAGACAAACATTGGCTGAATTCCACAAACAACTGGGTTTTCTGGTGTCTTTTGTCTGCTGAAGAACCCAAACTTAAGTAAGGTTTTTAATGGTAAATACAGCCATCATTACGGTGACGTGTGTGTTACACGGGTGTGACATGTGGACCTCTGCAGTGATGGAAGTGATGGTGGAAGGCTCTGGGTTAGAAACAGGGATTTAATTCCTGCTGAAGTGCAAAACAGGGGCTGCTTTTTCTCACGTTAAACCTTGTTTTCTGATTTTTTTTCTCCTGGAGCTTGTACCCATGTTTGTCTCCAGCAGTGCTTGGTATAGTAGGTATGACAGAGACCCATGGAAACAGCTTATGAGCTTGGTTTTTTGAGAAGAAAATAAGACTGAAAATAAAAAAAAAAAATTAAAACTCAGGATTCAGCGTTGAAAAAGATGGAGGGAGGCACACAGAGAGCAGGGCAAGGTGGAGATAAGACTGCCTTGAACAGTCTCAGGTCAAGGCCAGAACAAATCTGCTCCTAACAAACTCCTCCAAATATTGCCAGGAACACCAGCCCCAGGGTAGGAAGCTGCCTTGGATGAGCAACTTTCTTGTTTGCAGACAGTGTAAACCAGCCTTCTCTGTTTTTTCTCTGCTGTATAAATGTAGACCATTGATATAAAATAGTGACTTTGGTTGTTTTTCCTATGGGGAAATCCCAGATTGGGATTATGCAGCTGAATGTTTATTTAACTGTAAATAACACATTCTCCTGTTAATCTCTGTATCTGTTTTATCAATTTTTAAGTGATGGAGATTTACCCAGTTTGTAATTAACCCTTTTGTATGGCAAAAGGCAGGATTTTCTCTTTTCCCCCAGCCACTAAATACATAATGTTCTGATAAATATTTAAGCAGTAATGAGGGACGTAATGCACAGTAATCCATTAGTGCTGCATTCTGGGGGAGCAGCACGGTGCTAAAATAGATGCTGTAAGTGCTAAAATCCCAGATTGAGCAGAAGGACTGCTGACCACTGTGGGATTTGGCTTTGAACTATGCTACAGTTTGGAAAAACCCATTTGAATATGCAGCCATGCTTTCTTTGCCTGCCAAGAAAAGCTTCCTTAGAAAAAACTCACAAACAACCCAAAAAAAAACCCCAAACAATAATAACAAAATGAGCTATCTCTGTGAATGGTGCAGCCAAATATTTTCCAGTCCTAAAACCACCAAAATCCAAGAGTGGGAAATCAGAGACTGGACCAGTGGAGAGATAAAGGTGGTGTTGGAGGTATGACCACAAACTGTGACCACAACTTGACCACAGCTGGTTACACTAACACCTAAAACCAAGCTGGAAGGAGTCAATGAAACCTTTATCTCTTTTTTGGTAGCCTTTTCTTCTCTTCCCCACTTTTTTTCCCCTTACTCATTAGATCTTACTATCAAATTAAAATTATGTCTACAGTAGATGATTTTCACAGCAGGGTCTTGATTCTTGATTCCCAAGGGCAGGGAAAGGTGAGGTTGGATACCAGGACCTTTGTGCTCCTGGCAGCCACTGCAGCTGAGATTTGTACTCACTTCCAAGCAGAATCCCAGCAATATTCTCTTCACTCATCTGTGTGCACTGAGCAATGGTAAGTGGCTCTGAAGAGATGTTCTGCTGGGGCACATGGCAGAGCAGGATTGGGACTTAGTGTCTTAGCAGAAACTGATGGGAGTTGGTAGAAACCAGCAATGTTTCCTTGAGGTCATGGAAAAGGAAGTTTTCAGGAGTGTCTGTGAATTTGCACCTGGACCAATAAACATTTTTTTTAATTGTTATTCATTTTACACCTCAATAAAGCTTAATTATAAGTAAGCAGTAAGAAAAGCAGGAGACATGTTCCAATAATATTGCACTTCTCTGAATCATTCCTGTGGGACTCCAGCAATTTTGTTACCATGAAGCAAAATAAAACAAATTAAGAAAACTATTCAAAATTCATTTAAAAACATCATCCAAGGAGCATCATAATAAAAGCACAATAAGAGAGACAAGCTCACTTGGCTAATTTCCTTCATGTGCTGTGCATGTTCACAGTGTGTCTCTTAGTATGTTTTAATTAGCATCACAATCATCAACAGGTAACTAACAGCACGTATGGTTCAGGTTGGGAGATGCAGGCCACCCATTTGGAGGGGCTGAGGATTTTGTATTTTCTCTGTGGGTCAGCAGAGCTTTACTTTGGGCTGGCACAGCAGGGCTGTAAAGTCCAAAGTCTTGGGCAGAGAGAATGCACTTGAGGAAAGGAACAAATTTCAGACACTGGATCTTCCATCCCTTGGGGCTTCCCATCCTGTCTCCCAAATTTTATCCTTCTGGTCAATGCAGGACTCACAGAGCAGACAGATATTGATCACCTTGCTCACTGCCAGCCTGAAAGGCACTTTATTTGTTTTTCTTTCCTTGTGGGTGTAACACCCTATTTGTGAATTTAGCCTCCTCTTGGATGCACCATAATGAATCCTCCCTGCCCTTGTTTTCCTCACAGGAAGCAGGTGGCTCCGTTTGCCTTTGGTGTGCCCTCCTTTTACTGAAGCTCAGCTTGGAGCACTTTATTCTGAGAATTATCGTACCTCTTGCTGCTTTTGTTTCATTTTAATTTAATTTTATTTTAAATGATGCTTCTACCCAGTTGGTGGTGTGGGAAGCATGTCAGGTACCTGAGACTGTGGCTGAACACGTTGACCTCTTCAAGACCAGGCTGGATGGGGTTTGGAGCAACCTGGGATAGTGGAAGATGTCCTTCCCCATGGCAGGGGATGGAATAAGATGAGGTTTAGGCTCCTTTTCAACCCAAACCTTTCTAGGATTCTAGGATTCTATGACATGCACTCACCCAGCATTGAGGTGAACTTTTCTGAACATCTTCCAGAACAGAGCTGACCTGCTTCTCCTGGTTCTGGGATGGATTATTTCAGGAAGTCTGTCCAGCTGTGAGCCAGAAACTGCCTCCAAAAGGGATAAAGAAGATGCAGCCACGATGGACAGATTGTGCTTACTGACCTTGAAAGGTTTTAGGATGCCATTTACTCTATGTTTGGGCACTGTTCTCATATCTGCAAAAGAATCACCTCACCAGGCCACCTGCACAAAAGCATGCTCAAGTGTTTCTTCCTTGACAGCCCCATTTAAAAGGATTTTCCTTTCCTGACCTGCTTCAGGAATGTCTCTGACATTGCTGTGCAACAGGGACTTGCAGAATCTTGATCTGATCCCATTGGTCTTGTGATGTGCACCCTGAAAGGATGATCTTGGCATCTGGTAAAAGCAGGTTAGTAGAGGAGGAAAAGGCTTGGCCTCAGATATTTTCATCTGAGAATACTTTTATCTGAATGCTTGGCCCAGCCACTTTCTGTTATTATTGAGGTATCATGCCTAATTCACTTTTTTTCCTTAAAAAAAAGTCACTTCCCCTCAAGAATATGTTATGAACTGCTGCACTCTAGCAATGTGATAGTTCATAACAGAATCGAGAGGAGCATGAATTATTGTCAGAGCTACATTAGTAATGTGTAATCTGCAGCATTGGTTAATTTGTTTTGATATTAAAGTTTTAATAGGAAATATAATTTGATTGCATTTTAAAAATAAAAACTGATTTTCTGTATTACAGAAAAATATTATGAATAATAAGCAAAAAAGGGGCTAATATAACTAGGCATTTCTATTAACAAAATGAATATGTTTCATACGCTCTCTGTGTACTAATTCAAGTCATCAGATGCCAGTTTGAGCTGATTTAACATAAACTACAGCCTTGCTCCTTTGCTCTGCATTTTGCAACACTCCTAGCATTAACTTGGGGTTGGGATCAAAGTTCTGCAGTATCAGCTCCTTGCACATCAGTTATTGGCACTGGATTATTAACAGCATTAGCACCTTGTGCTGCACTCTCAGTGCACCAGCAGGGCCTGGTCTGTATTTGTAGATGTTTTCCAGCTGGACTGAGAATAACTGAAGAACCCAACTGTGACAACAATGAGCTCTCAACCTCCTAGATGAGCATGGGAGGCTCGTGCTGGTGTCAAGGTGCAGATGGGTGTGTTATCAGGATTATGGCAGGGAATGGCACCTCAGCAAAGTTGCAGCCCTAAGTGTGATGAGTGCTCTGGCATGATGTGAAAACGTTCAGAGCAACCACACGGGGTCAAATGAATCACAGAATTGCTTGGTTTGGAAAAGCTCTCCAAGACCAGTGAGTCCAACCATTTCCCCAGCACTGCACAGGCCACCACTGACCCCTGTCCCCAAATGCCACATCCAGAGAGTTTTGAAATCCTTACAGGGATGAGGACTCCACCAATGCCCTGGGACAATGTGTCAGGGCTGGACAACCCTTTCAGTGAAGAAATTTTCCCTGATATTCAATTAAAACCTTCCCTGTCCAGCCTGAGGCTGTTCCCTCTCCTCCTGTCCCTGTTCCCTGGGAGCAGAGCCCGACCCCCCCAGCTGTCCCCTCCTGTCAGGGAGTTGTGCAGAGCCACAAGGGCCCCCCTGAGCCTCCTTTTCTCCAGGCTGAGCCCCTTTCCCAGCTCCCTCAGCCTCTCCTGGGGCTCCAGCCCCTTCCCCAGCTCTGTTCCCTGCTCTGGACACGCTCCAGCCCCTCGGTGTCTCTCTTGTCCTGAGGAGCCCAGAGCTGTCCCCAGCACTGGAGGTCTATTTCAGCCTTTTTTTCAGCAGTGCTCTCCCATGGGGCCTGGGGAAGAGGCTAAGGATGAAGGGAGCATCCTTTGACTGGTGCCTTCCAGCCTCTAATCACTGCCCAAGTTTCACTGTTTTCCATGTTTCTTCTGGTTTTTTCCATGCAACTTCCAGTGTATTTCTCTACCATGCTAGAGCTGAGGCTCCAGAGGGCAAACTGTTGCTGTGGTGTTTTTTCACCTTTGATAAGCTGCTTTGCCCCCTCATAGCTCTGTCCTTATGCTGTGTGACCTTGTTTACAGTGGTTAAAGACCTCAGGGCACTGTTATTAAAGAATGTGAGCTTAGAGTAATGGAAGGGTAAAAGCTGTCCCATAGCAAGCAGCTGAAGGTACATGATCTATTCAGCTTATCAGAAAGATATAGAGGAGAATTGATGAGAGAGTGTATTTCCTTCCTGGATCCTTCAGTGGTACCAAAGGACACCGCAGTCTAGTGGGAAAAAACGTAACAAGAGCCCAGGACTGGAGTATAAAGCTGCAAGATGTCAAATTGGAAACAAAACACACATTTTTCTCAGTGAGGATAATTAACCATGGATAATAATCATCAGCGGGAAAAGATTTCTGCCTTCCTGATGACTTTTAAAAAAAAACAACTCTGTCTTTCTTCCTTAAAAAACCCCTTTGAGTCAAGCAAGTGATTTGAAACAAGGTACATTTGAATGGCTGACATGGAAAGGCAGGATATATATTTTTTCCTATATATCCAGAAGACCCTTCAGATTTCAGAAAAGTCAGCACTGTGCAGGAGCATTGCTCCCAGCATCTTTGCCTAGGTAATTATATTTCACCCTCCTTAATAGCTCTCCAGTTTCATTTACATTTCAGCTGCACCCTGTCCTTGGCTGGAGACAGATCCCAGGCTAGGATGGATGTTATTATTGATCACAGCTTTCCTGGTTCTGGTGGGAACAAGGAGATGCATTGCTGCTTCCAGTTAACTGCTCACGGGATTTCACTCCAGGGGTAGCACTGGGTGATGTTTGTGTGGTTCATCATCTTTGGAAGGGAGGCAAGGTGATTGTTTTGGATGTGGGAAAGGGAGATTATTAGTGGAGCAGACAAAGAATGCACATCTGATGAAAGTTCTGTACCTTCAGTATTTTTTGTTATTATTATTGGCGTCACAATTAATAACCAGCAACAGTGTAAGACCTCACATGTCATTAGCAGCAGGAAAAATGACCTCTTGATACTACAGGGAGGGGAAAAAATTAGTTAAAGCAACATGAAGCCCTTGATCTACGAATTCGGAAGTTTTTCAGGTCACTATTTCTTCTCAGCTTCAGCTCTTTTCTTCTTCTCTCTTTCTTGACTGCAGGATTTTCCAATTGACATGGACCTGTTCCTACATCTCTGTCAATATCTTTGAATACCTACATAACTTTGAACACATAGTTGCCAGAGTGAGGAATGAAGAGATTCCACTTTGACAGGGGATTTTATTTAGCCTGAGAAGTGTCAACTCCACTGGAAGAACAGGAGATAATTAACTCCTTATTCAGGTGTCTTTGGTAAGAGTTCCATTTCATCTGAGATGAATTCTAGCCTTTAACTACTCACCTCATGCTCTCACCCTTCCTTGTCACTACTGAAAAAAAGAAAAATGTTTTCGTCCATCTCCAAAATGAAAGTTGTCTTTGCCTTGGCCAACATTATGAATTGTCTTGTCTGAATATTACTTCTNTTTTTTTTTTTTTTTTCCTTTGTGGCTTGGAACAGATCATCTTCCAGTTCTCCCTTACAAGGAAGAAAATGTTTGGCACCTCTGCTCATCCTGGATAAAGGAGCTTATAAAGACCACTGGAATTGGGGAATGGACAGCTGGGGGGATGGATACTTTATTTTATTAAGCAGCTTAATTCCTCTATTGATAGTTAGAATTTCTATACTTAACAGATATCCTTTAAATTTTGTGAAGTGTGAGACTAATCCTGTCAAATCAAAAGCAACAAATATGAGCATATAAATTTAACGGAGAAGAAAGAATTATATCTTTGTTTATCCTTGTGGTGTTGAAATTAATGGATCCTGTGCAACAATCCTGCATAAAACATGAAAGAAATTGCAAGAATGAGATTTCTCCAGAGGAGTCAATGAGAATGAGTTGTCCTTTGTTGGCAAACTGATTGCTTTATCTCTGATAAGGACATTGGATAAGGCAATGATGGACAGGTTAGGGGCTGGAATAAGTTTTCCTTATCACAGGTGTCTTGAAAGAGGCAGTTGATGGGGAATATTGTAGAGGTATGTGTATTTCTGAAAGGTGTAAGGAATTGGAAATTGATATTGACTATTCATCTCCTCAGAAGAACCTGTGCACTCCCCAGGAAGAGGCAGTAATGAATTAGGGGTGGTTTCTCGTGTCTGCACCAGCACATTGTTTCCAGCCCTTTGGACTGTCCTGATGCACACTGATGGATCCTTATTATAACAAAAATTAAAACTAACCCTCAGCACCCCACCATCTTTCTTTGCAGTCAGGCTCATTTCATGCAATTCATCTGTTATTACAACTTTTTCTTTTACCGTTTTTCTTATTAGCGTCTTCCTTTCCACCACCTGTGAATAAAAAATCATCTGTTTCTTCTCTAACTGCCAGATTTTTAAGCTCTGTTTTATCTGCCTGAAAACCATGTTGTGTTTCTCCTTTTATGTACACCAACCATGCAATAAAGTTTGTGACACCAGAGCTCACAGTGCCTTTATCTCCAGCTATATCAGCTCCGTGGCTCTAAAATCTCCATTACCTTTCCTTTCCACTCTCAGTTCAGCTGAACCACCCACTTGTCCAAAGGAAAGTGAAGAGAAGCTTTTCCTTTTGAGTGGCCTTAGGCTGGGGTGAGCAGGAGGGAGAATTCCTGGGCTTTGTCTGGAGAGGAGAAGGATGTGGGGAGACCTTAAAGACCCTGGCAGGGCCTGAAGGGGCTCCAGGAGAGCTGCAGAGGGACTGGGGACAAGGCCTGCAGGGACAGGACACAGGCAATGGCTTCCCAGTGCCAGAGGGCAGGCACAGATGGGATCTTGGGCAGGAATTGCTGGCTGGGAGGGTGGGCAGGCCCTGAAGCGTCCAAGGATGGGGCTTGGAGCAGCCTGGGACAGTGGAAGGTGACCCTGCCCATGGCAGGGGTTGGAACAGATGAGCTTTAATGTCCTTTCCAACCCAATTCTATGATTCATCTCCTGGTACTGCAACAGACCTGCTTTTACAGCAATGTCACTTTTTCAGAAGTGGCTGGAAACACTGTCCTTTTCAAGTTGGGTTTGTCTTCTTTAATTTGACTGACTTTTTCCCAGTGAGTACGTGGCACAGCCTTGTTATCTTTCACAGCTGCTGGACACCACTGACATGTTTTGTTGTAGGGTATTTCTTCTAAGCAGATAGAAGACCTGCCTTTCATTTCATAGCCTGTACATACAATTTTCAGAGATATTTTCAAGGGTTTTTTTGGAGTATATCATACCTAAAGAGGAAGTTGAGATGAGGCAGGACTTTTGGGCCACTTTGCTCCACCTAAGCTTTCCCAACAGCACCTGGAATTGTTTTGTCCTTCCAAGAGGTGTTCCACAGACCAGGAGAGAATTCCCTTCATGCTTTATGGTGAGAGTGAAATAAAGGAAGAAAATCGCTGCAGTAGTATTTGTTATCTAAATACAATAAAAATAACATGGCAAAATTATTTAGAAGATACATAAAAAGGTAAAAAAACTGGCAATGGTCACTGAACTGGTGAATTGCTGATGTGTTTGGCTGTGAGAAATGGAGTGATGAGGAAAAAGTGATAAATCTGATCATACCTGGGTTGTCCTCAGAACACAGCCTGGCAGCAGAACTCATGGCAGCAGTAGTTCAGAAGTACATAAAGGTAATCTGCACTTGGCATCATGGCTTGTTTGTCACATTTTATAATGCTGCCTGCTTGAGTTTATGGTTGTCTGCTCATGCATTTTAACCACACCAAGGCGTTATGTGCAAGCCATGGGAATATTCCTGAAGAACAGAGGCCCAAATTCCTCCCTGTCACTCTGAGTTTTGTAAATCATCCATTAGCTTGCAGTCTGGGCTAAACTGATTTTCCTCCAACAAACCGTGTCAAGCCAACTCGAGGCCTCTGTACCAGCTCCCTGGTGATGCTTCAGGAAGTCGTTCTGATTTACCTGTGTGGACAGATTGTAAAGATTGATTTGGATCTACAGGCTGAGTTCAGACAAACACCTGGATCTAAGCTGGAAAGAACTCCACTTTTCATCACCTAGACCAGCCCCCAGGCCTGTTCCAAGCAGGACCATCACAAAGTGTGGGTCGGAAGCTGAATGCCTGAATTATTAAGTTTGAGCTCATCCCTGTTGTGGGTTGTTCAGCAGTGCCATGCAGAGCTTTGATGGATTCAATTGCAAATATGGTTTGTGTTCATGTACATTTGACTGTGTCATCTTCAGGCTGAGCTGAATATTCAGTGGAATGAAAATAATTTCGAGTGAGGCTCCAGTTAGGCTGCTGGGTTTTTCCAGTCAAACTGGAGGGTTTCCCTCGTTGAAGATAAAAACTTTCAGACACCAACAAGTTCCATGGGAAACCCCACAAGAAATAAATAGGTGCAGGTAGGCTGACCTGCAGTGAGAAAGAAGTCTATGCTGAAACTCTGCACCAGAGATTAGAGAGTGCCTTCTGCAGGAATCTACAGCTCCTCCCAAGGATGCTGCTTGACATCCAAGAAGGAAAGGCTGCTGCCTCTTAACTCAGGAAGGACAACCTGAGGATGAAAGGTGCTGCAAAAGGAAAATGTACCTCAGCTCTCTTCAAAGCAGGTTGCAAATTGAGATCTGGAGCAGAAGCCTGTCCCAGGGCTCAATGCACACTGTGTGACTGCCAGCATCTCCCTTTACGCTGCATCACACCTTTTGTGGGATTATTTCACATTTAGGTTCACCTGAGGCAAAGACTGACAATGCTTCAGCAAAAAAAAATTTTTTTTTTTCCCAAACCACCTAGTTTTTGCAAGGGCAAGCATTTCACAGCACTCAGCTCCCTGAAAGGTGAGAGAGAGCATACAGCAGTAAGTTCACACAGATCATCTCGGTACAATTTCAGTTCAGGGCTTTTGTCCTTTAGTACCTGCCTCACAGGTCCCCTTACTCCATGACATCCCTTAGTAGAAATCACAGCGTTTTTACATCTCTCCTGAGATGAAATAACACAGTAGATGATCCCTCTCCTTTGTTCCTCCTGCAGGAATCACTCTGAAATTCCCTGTTATAATGGAGGTCAGAGCAGAGCAAAATATCCCCTCCTGGCCTTAAAATCTATGAATAATATTTTCCCTTGGAGACTCCAGCCAGGATACAGTGGGAAGAGCCTCAGTCACACCTGGGTTATGGACTTGGGCTGGGTGTAGGTTGGATAAAGCCATCACAGGGGGATGGATGGATTCAATGCATCTCCCTGAGTCCAGCTGCACCTCCATCCCAGCCCCACAGGGCAGTAGCATTGTGGTATCACAGCAGTAAAGCCACTGTGAGCTGGGATGGCATCTCACATGTTTGCTCTTGCTCACTGATTTAGTATTCAGAATTTAGAATTTATTGAGGATTCTTCCTTTGTCACATCATCTATCAGAGACAGACACCACCGAGATGGAAGGGGGAAAAAAAAATTAAAAACCTGTTTATTGCTCAACTTGCTCTAGGCATGTTTTAGTTTATTGTTCAGCTTGGTTCATTTCAGTGTTTCAATTTGAACGGTTCGCTTAGTTGCTGTGGCTAAAAAAAAATAAATTAAGAAAACCATAAGAAAACCTATTTAAAAAAAAAAAAAAAAGGAGAAGAAGAGGAAGAGGCAGCAGCAAAAGTTGAGATTTGTAGGGCCCCTCAGCACCTCCCAATGTCAGAGGTGTCAGCGGATAATTTAAGGGCGCAATCCCACGTCGCCAGGGGAGACGTGCTCCCAATTCCCTATTCCGCACGTGTTCTCCGTGGAGCTGCTGCTGGCACCCCTGGGAGGAGAGACCCGCATTGCAGATTCCCTGCCCAGCCCCAGGGGCCTGCTGCTCCCTGCCTGCCATGCTGCTCTGCACGGAGCCCTTGGCTGGGACATGACGGGGCCTGCTCGCTCTCCCCAGGCTCACAGCCGTGCCTGGGGAAGGCTGACCTGGAACAGAGACTGCACAGAGCTAGAAAATAAAGCAGATATTTATTGAAAGGCCTCCTTGGGCAGGACAGGGCCTGACCAGGCCTGCACCCAAGGTAGACATGGTCACAAAATGGCTGACCAGTCAAGAGGTCTCACAGTTTCATAAGTTTTTTTCCATTTGCATATTTTTGTCCATTGCGATTGGTTTAATTGTCCAGTTCCAGCTCCAGGCTGTGAGGTCTCATCCTTCTTGTTGCTCCCTTCAGCCCACCCTTGTTTGTGATTTTGGGCCTGAAAGTTGTCCTTGGTCCTCAGCAGGAAGAGGATTTGTTTTGTCTCCCTGCTCTGTGAAAAGAACTGACTGACACTTAATATGAGGCTCAGAACTGCACCCCTAGGCAGCAGAGAATCTGAAAAACATGAAAGCTAAAATTTAAGGCATTAAAAGAAGGTGTGTGAGAAATTCCTTCCGATTTGCACTGGCGTGAATGGGGCTGGCCTCCATGGGGGTAAGAGGTGGTCACATCTCTTGTGGTCACCCAAGGGCAGATCTGATTCAGGCCCCACAGACTCCTGGAGAATGGCATCATCGTGAGCTCCCTCTCCAAATGCAGCAGCTCCTATTTCAGCAGCCATAATTACAGCTCTGCTGCTCCTCCAGACCTTGCCTCAGATATCTCTGCCTCCAGCGGGGTAGGGGCTTTCCAAAGAAAACAGGATCCAGCTTCTCCACGCAGCTGCTTTCAGCATTTGAAGAAACCTTCTCCAGCAGCAAGTGCAGTAATCTCAATGGGAGATAAGTCAATTACAGCAAATTGAGCTATTTAATTTCTGGCTGCAAATGGCTTTCAGTTACACAAGTAGACACATTAATCTAATAACTAATGATCATATATTTTACTAATCATACAACGCTGCGTGAGGTATTATATCTAATTATATTTAAGATTAAGACATCTTTATATGTGTATTTTTGCTGGTTGCCAGACTGGTGCAGATGGATGAAAACAGAAAAAGAAAGCAGGAATAGTTCAAACCCTTACCCTGTAAGAAACAGGAGATCGCTTTGAAAGATGGAAAGATACAATTCAGAGAGGATTGGCTGAGGTTGCCTCCAGGATAGAATAGAAGAGAATGGGAAAGAAAAACTGTAATAAAATATTCTGTGGTGTTGGCTTTTTTCTTTGGAAGCAAGGTTTGAATTCAGAGATTTGCTGCTAGTGGCTTGGGAGCAAAAAAACAGAGTTGTTGAGATTGGAAAAGCCCTCTCAGATCATCAAGCCCAAACACTCCCCAGCACTGCCACCATGCCCCAAGCTCTCAGGAGGCACATCCACATGGCTTTTGAATCCCTGCAGGAATTGGGACACCACCAATGCCCTGGATAGCTGTGCCAGGCTGGGTAACATTTCTGCTGAAAACATTTTCCCTAATGTCCAACCTAAACCTTCCCTGGTGCTGCTTTGGGGCCATTTCCTCTTGTCCTGTCCCTTCTTATCAGGGAGAAGAGACTGACCTTAAATCAAACTGCTCACATTGTTCTCACCCTCCTAACCTGGCCTTGGACTCTCCAGGGCTGCAGTGCTGATGAGAGACATCCAAGACATGGTCCCCCAAAGCTGCATTTGCAGAAAACCCAATTGCCTCCAGCTCCTGGGCTTTTCAAAGAGCTCATTTGGAGACACTCCTGAGGCAGATTGACCACAACAGCCCTCAATGCAACCCAGAAAACCTGCACTGCCCAGGATCCTCTCAAGGACTTTAGAAACATAGAATAATGACTGTTAGGGCTGGAAAGCACCTCTAATATGGTTCAGCTGCCCACAGAACTGTCTGGTGCTTCCCAGTTCCTCACGCACCTGGAGTGGACCATTTCCTGTGTCTGGTGCTTCCAGAACGGAGCAAAAGCACATGGCCACAGGGAAGTCCTATATGATCCTCTTCCCCTCAAGGAATATCTTCCTCTAGGATGGGATATCTCTTTTCTCTGTGATCCAAAGAGCAAATACAGACACCAGCAAGATGCCCTACACTTAGACTGGGTTATTTCCTTCTCCAGGCTCAAGGAAGCCCCCAAGAAGCCAAGGGATAGTTAATAAAATAATTACTTGAAACAGGGTCTTCAATGCAATCTCTTAAAGCTTATCCTGAGGAATATTAGTCTGTTCAAAGATCACTCCCTGAGCTTGCCTGGGCTGTTGGTCAATATGATATCTCAAATGCAGTTATGCAATCACTGATAATTCTCTTTGGTAAATACTTCTATTTATGCGGGTATTTTTTGCACCAGTCTAGTTGCAATCCATCATATGTGAAGGTCTCGTGGCAGCTGCTGTTGAAATCAATATGTGTTAGGATGCCAGAAAACTGAGCTCATTTTTCTCCTCTTTGACATCGTAACTAAAGATCATAAAAAGAGATAATGATAATGACGGAAGGCAATGATTGGGGATACTCTGCTAAAGGAGAGAAAGGAATCAAGCAAGCAAGGAAAGAAAGGGTGGTAAAACAAAGGCAAAGGACCTTTCTCTTTCCCAGGGGGAAAAGCTGAGTTAATTGCAAGGGAGGCATGTATGGAAATCACAAATAATAATCCTTCACCCTTGCCCTATCACTCTCATGTAGACCCCTTGCAGTACAGCACCTCTGCAGCGAGTGCTGCCAAAGCCAGGGCCTGGGTCTTCAAGCCCCATTCTGGGCAAACAGCTCTGCAGATTCAGAGAGTCCAATGGAACACCAATTTATCAGTAGGAAAAATCCCC
>VZUA01002597.1:72348-85880 GCA_013401035.1 Horornis vulcanius | reverse complement strand
AAATAAAATGGTTCATTGCTACTGTTCATTTTTTCCCTCTTCTGGGAAGGATATAGCATCTATTCCAAAGAACACATCACTCAGAGAATCCTTAGCCATGTTGTAAGATGTTCCCTCACTCAGTCTACAACTCCCAGACAAGACTGTCCAAAATGAGACTACACGGAGCCACACACTCTCCTTTTGTCCTTACATTCCCTTTTCTCCCTCTTGACAGCCAGCAAACCAGAAGATAGGGCTAAGACTCTTGGGGCAGATGAACAGAAACGTTATTAAAATGAAGCGTGCACACAGATAGTTTCTGTCTTGGGATCTGAAGATCAAGTTTAATTAACCACCTGGGTGGCTTATATAATGCAGACCATCTGGGGACTGCCATCCCAGTCATTCCACACAACCCCTTCTAACTGCTGGTCCCCGTAAGGGCAACTTTTACTGGCAAAACCAACAGAACAGGGATGAGCTCTCTGGATTCAGAGACCAAGAAAGAAGGAACAGGTGCTTAAAATAGAGTAAATAGAAACCAATCCATATTACACAGGCTACTGAATAGCTCTGTAAGGGAAATAGGGGTCTTGTTCCTTCTAAAACTCAAAATTTAGTTTGTCATCAGATAGTTACTCAGTGATAAATAGATATTGACAGATTCTGCCACTGTCAATGGGAGAGTGTCCTGAAAAACATCTGAGGACTACAGCTCTTATCTACCTGTACTCTGGAAGTCTGCTTTCCACAATACTGTATGTTTATGAGATGTCAGTAAAAAAGTGTGATAAACCTGAAGAAATTTTAGCTCTGGGAACAAGAGAGCACATTGAACACTGGATATCTGGTTGTGAGGCCATAGCTCTGTACCTCAGTGATTTGAGAGCCTGTCCTTGGTTTCCTCTTTCTCCATTTTTTCCCGATTTAGCTCAAGAAACTGCCTACCATTCTGTGGTTGTAGAGTTCTCAGCTCAGAGGGTCATTAATATTTCTTGAGGAATTTGTATGAGTCCACCATCCAAAGCATCAACACTTGGGGTTCACTTTGTGTTGCATTCAGGATCATCTAACCTTTCACTGCTGCAGAGAGGTTTTTTCATCCCGTTCAGTGTCTTCTACTGCATCCTATCCCCCGCCTCAGTGCAGCAACGAGGCTGCTTCAGCTTGCAGAACTGAAAATGAATTAATTGGGTGGGGTATGGATTAGCCATCATTGGGGGAAAGAAAAGGGACCCTCTTCAGAGGAAGCTGATTGCTAGATTAAATGTTAAGGTGAACTGCACTCTCTTTACAGGGATTTATAGGACTTCCCTGGAGGTTCAGCTGATTGTACATCCACATCTACATTGTAAAACTACACCTAAGCAAGTATCAAATTAAATTCGACTCCTTTGTTATAGCATAATGATTTTTGTGAACACCTCCCACCAATTTTACCCAAAAAAGAGTGATCAAAATTCAATCAGGGCAAAAATATTAATAAAAAAATTAAATAGGAACCCAAACATTAAATATAAAACTTTAAAACAATATTCCTATTGGGAAAAAAAAAACCCCTCATTTTCTTTATAAAGCTATTTTCTAGCCACTAAATAAAGGTAAACTCAAAATTACACATGATAAGCACAGCCATCATAGAATGCATTTATAGCAGTTACTTGAAATTCAGATGTCACTTACAACAGATAAAAACTTGATCGTATATTAAAANCAAAACAAAACCAAACATTAAGAATAAAAGCACCCAGTATGGTTCTGAGACACATATGTGGCTGCATTGCATATTCCCTGCCTACACTGGCAGTGTGGGAGCTGTTAGTCATCTAATGCGCATATTTGCTTGGCACAGTGCCTTTACTTTCGCATGCAGGCAGGAGGGATGATCACCCATTTACTGTATCCTTACATCCTCACTGCTGTTCACCAGGCAGAACAGCCAGGCCCTCCCAGTTCAAACTGCAGGCTGTTGGGAGGCAGACCACTTCAAAGTGAAGCCCAAGGACTTCGTTCAGCACATTTGGAAAGGAAAGGGCAACTTTTAAATTTGTGCTGCTCAGACACATTCTCTGTTGGGACCTAACAACATGTTTATCTAAGAATAAGGATTTTTCATCGAATAGAGGCTTAGTTTTGCTTTCAACCCTGGCACAGACCCTTTCACTATTTTCAAGGGCATGAGAAGTTCTCAAGCTGGTTTGCTTTAACTGTCCTGCTCTGCCTCTGTTCTGGAGGGGCCTGGAACAGAACCTAAACTTAGTTTTCAAGGGAGGCTGTCATAAAACTTCATTGCCCAGACTACACCAGGATCAGACACCCCATCCTTTTGGGATCCCAATTTCATCTGAGCCATACAAAACACATACAAGAAAGGTGTGCTTTTTTTAGTGTGATGTTGATGGTGAAATCTGAAGAGTAAGGGTGCTTCAATGTTGTTTGAAGGAATAATTCTGGCCATTTCCCTCCCAATGTCCTTGAATACTGCAAACTGGTATTTTACTGCGAGATACTTCACGTTACAAACTCCTTTGGATAGAATTAACAAAGCACCAAAGCCACTGCTTTCTGGCACACAAGAGAAGAAAGCTTTTGAGTGGAGGTAGCTCATGCCATTGCTTGGATACCTCAGTGGTAAAACCACTTCACACTGACTACTGCACTTACATCAAGGACAAGTCTCACACTGCTCCACTCCACTGTAGAAACCAGCAAGGCCAGCCTTCAGGGGTAATCTGGGACTACCCTGCAGGACCTCTCTAAACCCCTTGCTTATTCTAACTGCCTTCAGCAATATAGGCTGCCATGTCCCCGCTGGTTTTGACCCAAATGTGCACAAGTTTAGATTCCCAAGGACTGCAGTGTACTGCAGTTACTTCACCGGTGTAATGTCTGCTGACTGCACTCAATGTTCATATCTAGCTGAAGGGAACAGCTTTTGACAAGAAGGAGTTCAGAACAGGTAAGGTCTGGTCTGATCTAGTGGAGCTCTGTCTTTAAATTTGATGACAGTAAGAAGAAATATGTGGGAAGCATCCACAATAATCAACCATCTCAAGTTAATTAGCAATTAATTTAGTGAGCTACTGAAGTCTAGTGAAGATGAATCCTGGGAGATTCTGGTCACAGTTTCCCTGATGTAAATCTAGATTAACTCCTAGAGACAACATCAATCTCCATGACAGTTACTTCAGATTTACACCCAGCTACTCTGAATTTGTGCACTTGTTTTCACAGCCGTGTGGGAGATCTGTCTCAACACAAATCAGCTCTGCTCTCATGCAGATTCTGCAAGATACACAGAGTTATAGTTCTGTAAAAATCCAGCCTCGGTGAAACAGGGAAATTAAATTCTCCACTGATGAAACCTAAGCCTCCCACATAACAGACGAAATCTCTGCAACAGAGCCTGCCACTACAAGTGGTCACAATACCTTTCTTAATTCTCAGTCTTCATGCAGTAAGGATAATTCCCTCTCTCTGGATTTCACAAAGCACAACAGCAAGCATCGAAATTACTACATTCTTCTGCCTAGGACTCCTAAGATTAAGAATACCAGATCTACGGAGTCAGTTTTGAGTCCAGTCTTACAGCCCCAGCAAAATCCACACAATCATTCAAAGTCCTCTTTTTAAGAGGCTACAGAGAGAGCAAACCCCTTCTGGCCATTAGCATTGATACTTGTGATGCAGACTACAATTGCATCAGAGAAATTTGATATAAAAACAGGAGGTATTGTCCAGCCACATAGCCTGTTGCCCTTTTACCAGTTTTACTCAGTTCTGCATCCCCTTCTCTGCACAGCCACAGCTTTCCCCTTTCCTTATCCACAAGTTAACCACTGATATAATGCCCCCTCCCACCCACACAAATGTCAATCCTAGTGGTGCAGGCCTGGTCATGAAATTCTAAGCTGATTCAGAGAAGGTGTATGTCTGCCTGTGTGCTTCCTGGTGAGCCAGAGTACAGGTCACAAAAGTAACAAAGAACAGAGTGACTGGAAACTATTTTACAAGAAAGAAGCTGAAAATGGTAATGGTAATTTTTAAAGAGGGTTGATCTTATAAAAGATGATATTTTCTCTAAACAGTTCAACACAAAATAATTTCTTCTTCTTCTGACTTTGGGTCTGACAGTTGGAGCTCCCCAAAACTATGTAACATTTATGACTTTGTCTACAGATACAAGTTATGTCATAGTATAACACAGTATTTAAACAATAACTCTTCCAGAATGACTATGCCCATACTTGAAGTTATTTAGAAAGTTATTACACCAAAATGCTGGATGGACAGCGTGTAAGTACTGCAGAATATTGTAGCATGCCACAATAAAAACAATTCAACACTTTAATGTGATGAAGCAAAATCTCCCCTCCAGATGTACCAGGAGCTAAGTAAATCCCATAGCACCCTATAGTTCTTATCTCAACTCTCATTAAATTACTTGAAAGAAATAAAGCTGGAATCACACACAAGTCTCAGGTGCCCTTTCTGAACCTAACTGAACTACACCAGCAGGTGAGATATGAACTCAACTGGTTACTGATGGCTGGGCATAAACATTCTGCTTAATTTCTAGAAGAGTAAGTGGACTCAAAGAAATTTTTCTTTGTACTGTTTCTCAAAGATCGTACCAGCTGACTCATCCTCCTGCCTAAAGTACAACATGAAAGTAAAGCAAAGCAAAACAGAATTTCTCAAATTATCAGAACCAAATTTGCTTTCTATAGTAGCAGGAGATAGACTAAAAACAAAATTGGATGCCAATTCACAAACTGCCATTAAATTTCCAGGAAGCCAATCCACCAAGGAACATACTGCACCCTAGAGAGTCCTTAATGAATAGTGACACATTTGCAATAAGCTAGTTAAGGTTTTGCCAGCATTTAGGTTTCAAATCCCTCATATGTTAGCAAAACAAACCTGGAACTTACTGAAAAATTATATACAGGGTTCCAGTCCAGGAAGAGAGACTCTGGGAGGGAGGTGGGGAGAAAGTGTTAGTGCCACAGTAGATTGGATTTCATGCTTTAACTTTAAAAATAAAAAGTAAATTAAAATTTGAAAAAAAGAAAAGAAGCTTTGAATCATTACAGGTTCCAAGGCAGAAAACATTTTGGCAAGCATTTAAGGCTGAATCCTGCAGGTATTAAGTTCCCTTGAGTCTAATCTCAGTGGACAGGAGTTGCTAGCATTCCACCAAAGAATGAGGGATGCCCAGTGTCTGAGTACACATTTACATCCATGGGTCTCAAATCACAAAGCTGTTTCTGTGGTCTGGATCATTGTCCGTCTAAACTTCCTCTGTTATTCCTGCATTACAGAGCTTGATCTTTATTCCATCACAGGGCCAATGATGCTTACAGTCCAGGGCCCAGAAGATAAGCACTATAAACTTGCAAGCATGATGAAATACACAGTACATATAAGAGCTTTACTCACTGAATATAATTTGCATTAGATGAAGCATTACTCTCCCCTTGATGTTTATATGAGGAGTATTTCACGGTACCTTGGCACTGTTTTTTTAACTAGAAGCTATATAGCATCTAATTTGGAGCCCCTACAGTTTCCAACCCCATCAGCTGGAACAGACTGCACGCTTCTGACTTCCAGACAGTTCTTGGAAATGGATTGCAAGAGTGCAGAGAGGAAGAAGCATTAGACATTGTTGAGAGAATGGACAGAGCAGACAGAGACACTTCATGACCATCCAAATATGCATTAAATTGTCTCAGTACTCAAGTAAAGCCAGGAGGGTTAAAAGTAAGGATGGCAAGCTCAAGGTATAGCCAGTAAGTGCTTTCAGTACCAAATGAGGCTCATCAGTTGACTGCCTCCATCCTTCACTGTCCTAAGTGTCTCTAATGTCCTGTATCCTTCAACACTCCTGGTACCTTCACAGCTGTGTACCCATGAACTGCCTGCAGAGTGCCTCAGGCCTCGGCTGCAGCCAGGTCTGCCCCACCTGTGAACCCCAGCCCCAAGAGTGGGCCATGCAAGGATCCCCATTTTATCCTGCCCCATGCATTGTGGCTGTGTAATGGGTGACAACAAACAGGTATTGGGGCTCCAGGGCCATGCCACAGCCTCCCCTGCTTGTTTATTGCCAGCTCAGTGTTGATTACTGCCCCTTTGAAGCACACACCCGTTTTAAAAACCCACATGTTTCTCAGAACCCAGGCTGTGCCTCAGAAGGCAGTGGCAGTCTGCTATGCCTTTTCTTAGAAAGGAAGTTGGGTGCAACAACTCAGTTCCTAGGTCAGGACTCAGGAGTTCCCCACCCTGTCTGATATAAGACTTCTCACAGTAGGCCAGTATTGACTTAATTTTACTTGATTTTGTGAAGTATTTGGACATTACAAGCTACGAAGGAGCCATATATACATGACCACCTTTAATATATCCAGGTTTGAAAAGCAGAACATTAAGACCCTGTAAGTCAACAATCAACACTCATCCTGACTAGCAATTACTGAGGAGAAATCAATGTCACTCAGAACTTTGTCTTTCACACACTATTGTCTCCCCAGCATAAACCATCAGGCAAGAGCCTGACCTTCTTGCATAAACCCCTTTTCTACAAACAGGTAGAGATTTAGTAGCAGGGTAAATGAATCTTAAGAGGATTCAGAGAGCAGACAATGCTCTTAAAAGAACAGTTTTCTTGTTTCCATTATTATACCAAATGGCATCTTCCTGTTTGCTAAACAGCTGCATTCTCAGGTTAGACTGACCCAGTGATCTTGGGGTACCACACAACCTCTGAAGGAAGCAGAACTGCTTATCCCAAAAGGATGAATGCATTATCTCAAACCATCAGGGTATCACTACTGTATCCATTTAGCCTATTGCTGCCGCAGCCTTAAAAATTAATGAGTTCTCCAGGGAATAGACAGACTTAATGCTCAAAGCAAATGAAGCTGCTGCCAAACACTATTTTCCTCTTCCCTAGACACCACTTCAAACCAAAACACAAGAGCAGCTTTTGCCCCCCAGCTGAGTATCAGAATCCTTTCAGATAGAAAAAAATACCTATGCCTGCATGGACAGACCTCAAAATTTTCCTTCTTACCAGCCAACACCACACAGTCTGATCTTGTTCCCTCTGCCATCCAAGTTCAACATGAAGGAAAACCATTTTGGGGTAATGCCTGAAGTGATCTTGGTCCAAGTTTTGTGAAGATGCTAAACCTTGCTTAGAAATTATGACCTGCATACAACTAAAAGGGGTGCTTACTTTCTCCAGCCCTGGAACAGACTTGATTTCTCACTTTTCCTTTTCTGTGCAGTAGTTAACAACATGTCCACAGATATGATATTGCATATACACAGAAACACAGGCCAGCAAATTCATTTATGTAAGACCCTCTTCTTTGAGGGGCTATCTCACATAAAAGGGAACATCAGCAGATGGAGCTCTGCTTCTGCATCACACTCTCCAAATGTGAAAACCTGGCAGGTGCAGAGGGGGATAGGAATAATCACTCTCTCACCCTTTCCAGCTCTTGCTTTTCATGGCACCATTGCATACAAAAGAGAAACAGCTTCTTCTGCCTTCCAATCTCTTTGCTTTCCCAAAAGCACTCCCTGCATCAACCAGTGTCTCTGAGTCTGCCAGGAAAAGGTTCAGAAATCCTCAAACAAAATGAGTTGAGTTAAGCATCCAGAATTATCATCAATTAACAGCTCCAAAACAATGCAATGAGGGATCAGCACAGCAGAAGAGCTCTGAAATTTCACTGATCTAAGGTCTGAGACCTGCCCTNAAAAGAAAAAAAAAAGAAAAAAAAAGCTTCTCTAGGGTAAAAGATCAACACCACGCAAATCACTATGACAAGCAAGCAAGGCTTTGTCTAGCTTGACATGTTAACAGGATCACAGATTTCTGCTCATCTCTAACTCTGGTAATTTATGAAGCATCAGTTCCTAAAATCATGCAGCAACCATGGAAGAAAATTAGCAATTACAACCAGGTAAGTGCAATGCTTAAGTTCAGTATTGCAGGAAAAAGGCCTAAAAATGGCTGGCTGGATTAATGAGGCATTTTCTAGGACATCAGGATGATGTTTCCGAATACCTGCTGTGTTCTCAGAATCAGAATGATGTCCATAGCAACCAGTTGTGGAAGAGGAACAAAAAAAAAACTAGAAGCAAATTACTTTCATGTATCCTGTGGTGGTGGCCATCAGCTCATTTCAGCCCACAGTGAAGTCCCTTACAACAATGGGATTTCACAGCTCCTGGGGAAAAGCTGCTGCTTTCATACTTGGCAATATCACCATCAATCAGATGCTGCTAATCTGACAGGATGTAGTGGACAAAGAGGGAAGTTTGCACTTCCCTGGTCTGAAACCTTTGTGGCAGAAGGTTACTCAGTTCTCTCTGACAGGAAGAGAAATACAGAGCTACAGGAGCTGACACTTGGGCTGGAGAGGTGACGGACACAGATAGACAGGGTGGAAGCCATGCACAGAGCAGCAGAGATTGGGATCAGCTGGAAAAAAAAAAAAAAGAAGGAAGAAAGGAAGAAGCATATAGACACAGTTAGGAAACTATATTCCAAACTGGAATAAACATCCGGTTTCAAGGACAGACAATAAATTAGCTTAGGGACCTACTCTCAATTTCTGTTCAGCATCAACAACCAAGGGAGTAAGCTGGATGCCTTAATAAAGCAAATTCCCAAATGACAGTAGACACTATTCCAGCTAGCTCTGGACTGCCTTCTCTTCCCAGTGTAATCAGCAATCTCATAGGCACAGCTTTACAAATCCCAGGCCACTAGGCTGTGACAGAACACAGTGAGGCCAGAGACAGCATTAGCAGGACTTTGAAGCAAGCTTGCCAAGCAGAAGAGAATCTTTTTTCTAAATCCTGGATACATAGACAATAAGCTCTGCTGTCTAAACACTGGAATTAGCATCATGCCTACATCAGTATCTTACCTCTGGCACCATTTCTGGTGAGTTTAAAAAACCCCTTTATTAAAGTTACTAAGTTTAACATTAAAGTCATGCCCAGGGCTAACACAAAGCAACAGTCCTCAACTTAAACTAATATAATGTAATCTAATCTACTCATGGATAACAGACTGAAAATTGATGTTCTGAGTTGCACAGACTACATTGCAGATAAAGCATTGTTGTTTAATTGCTGGTTCATTATTTAGCATCACTACACGACTCCAGAGCACTGAATCTACATTTGTGATCTGCTGCCCACTGGCAACACACAGACAATGGCCAAAACTACATTCAAGATCTAAAGTGTTTCCAATCAGGAGTCTGAGGGGTTACAGTGCTAGAGAGCTCATAGGAAATTCAAAGGGATGATGTTTTTTCCTAACAAATTCATACATTGTTGTACAACATGTAAAAAGCTCAAAAGGGATAAAAAAGCAAATGTCAGTGCCTGCTTTGGGGACAATATACATAATTCAGAAATTTGGGATGCTAGAAAATGTACATAGCATGGAGAACCTTATACGTGTTTGCAGTAATTTACCACAAAGAACAGAGCACCAGCTGAAAACATAGCTTAAAGCAATAACTAAGAGGTTGAAATACAGACAGCATTTGGGCACTCAGCTCCTTGTGTCTGTTGGTGCAAGTCAGGCATCATCCAAGTGTCAGAGAAGTCCTCTCCTAATTTAAAAGAAAATAATAACAATTTTAATTACGTGACCATTCCAAACAGGCTCTGAAGTGAAAAAGCAATCACAAGCACAATAAAATAGCCATTCCATGCTTTTTAGTCACGGGATTTGTTACAGTAATTCTTGAAGCTCCCAGCAGTTTCATAACAAAGTAGTCACATCTGCAGTTTCACAGAAATTACCACGTCTGTGCCAACGTTTCATCTTACGAATGTTTGCAGGCTCCGATTTCCATGTTTAGAAGAGGAATGAAACAAGGCAACTACTTAAATTATTCCACCTCTCTGGCTTGCTATTCTGAGACTTAAGGAGCAGAGGCTTCAGTCAGGGTAATGGAATGGTGGCAGTGATCTCCACTGGCAAGGCAGGCTCTGCTCCTGAAGGAGACAGCTTCAGCCAAGCCCCAGTCTGGTTATGTACACTGTTACTGAGACTGAAAATGAGGGAACAGATGCTGTTGGAGTACCAAATGGAAGGCATTCTGCAAAGAAAATAAACAAATCTAGCCATACTCAAACAGCCAAGGTACAGGAAGGAAGCAGCAAGTCTCTGTTCCTAAAAGTAAAAAGGACTCTGCAGAACTACCAGAAAAAAATGCACTGCCTGAATAAAATGAATTCCCTTCCTCAGAATTCTGGATGATGCTCGGAAAAAAAACATATTAAGCACACTTTATTTACCTGCATTAAAGCACAAACCCAACAAAATTAATAAAAAAACAAAAAAATAGGCAAGTGTAATTCAGTGAGCTCACAGTAAATTCAAAAGTGGTATCACATATCCAAGAATGCTTCAAATATCATCTCTGGTAAAACAAGTACTCTCTAAGGGAGGCTGAATCAAGATGCCTAGCTTGCTTCTAAGTGTCCTGACCTAAACATTATGACCTAAATCTTGCAAGAGTGGAGAAAAATGAAACCTCAAGCCCGTACGGATTCTCGCTGCCATTAGCAGGCCTGCAGTGGTCTGCTTTCCTTACCATTTCATGGCAGTCTATGCCTGTATTGTAATTATCCCAAAATTTTGGTAAATTCCAAGACACCGGTACGAGCTGCAAAATGAGACATGTGGAATGAATCCAGGGAGATCCAGCAGCCTGCCTTTTGAGTAGGTAGCTAATCAACAGCTAATTGTAAGAACAGGTCTCCAGAGTTTCTGCGAGGGAAAGCTTCGACTGTTTGTGTTGTCACCACAGCTGCATGTGACAACTGCCAGCCTACCACCCATGGACTGCTTGTGACAACCCAAATTTCAGAGACCAGCTGGGCACAGTGAGCAGGTCCAATGGGTTGTTCTGCTTCCCTGGACTGCTCTCAACCAAAGAAGAAACTTCTCAAGTGCTGTTCTCCCCATCCCTTTAATGTTCACTTGACAACTCTCATTACACACAAGTGAATCAAAGCTGTGCTGCAGGCAAGCTGGTGGAGGCAGGCATGGGGCTACAAAACTCAAGGTAACTGTTGGTTTGGCCTTTTAAATCTTGCCTTGCCAAAGGACATAAAGCTTCCTATACTCCAGTGGAGACTTCTCCTTATCTTCCATCCAGGAAGCGGTCACATCCACCTAAAAATGCCTGCAATGCTGTTGTTGGCTGCTAAAAATCTACTGCCATTGAAGCACAGGAAGAGAAAGAAGGTAATAATTGGAATGACCTGCTTTTACAGACTGCAAGTCATCTATTATGAAAATGGTTATTATTTATAGCAACTGAGAGAGAAAATTCAGAACAAATACCCCCACTGTGCAAAATTCTGAGCTGTTTTTCCCCCAATGGTTTTGGTTATTGAACAATATCCAGAAGAGTTCTTTACCAAATGCCAGCATTTGTATTTTCTAACACGCTCTAAGATACCATTAGAGGCTCATACCAGTGGTGTTATGAACAGAATATGGTTTCCCAGTGAAGGATAACAGCAACTATCTAGAGGGAAAAAAGAAATGTTTGTCTCACAGTAGAAACCACAAGGATTGCTATTTTCTGGAGTGTGGAATTAGGGGGGGAAAAAAGATACAACCTCATCTTGAAAGTGATGTGTACACTGGTCCAAATGAAGTCATCACCTAAATTTATCTAAGTCACTCCCACTAAGAGGTGAAATCAGAAGGGAATTAAACTGAGGGGAAATCAGAAAGGAACTAAACTATATATGAAACAGTAACCAAAGTAGTATGCTATAGTTTCAATAATGAAGGGAGCTGTGCACAACCATCATATTAGTAAATACAAATGGTCCTGGTTCAGTCTTTAAGAATGTGAAAGTTTCAAGTCTCTGCTTCTAAGAAAGTCAGAAACAATACAGGGATGTTGTAAAAACAGAATTAAAAATTAAATAAATGAAGGTAAACAAAACATCCTAAATTATATCTCCTCAATTAAACACCCATTCAGAAAAGTTTTTCAATTTAAATTCAGTCTCAGTTTTAAACCATATTTTCTCACAGGCCAGACAATTTATTGTAATGTCTTTTGACTATCTTTTGCAATGAGTTCATGGGCTCATGTGATCCCACAGTGCAAACACACCACTGTCAATTACTTCAGAGTGTGACATGAGGAACATAAACCTTGTGTACTATAAAGAAAATCTAAACTGCTTATGCATTTTTAACACATAATTCACTTTTTTTTTGAAAGAACAATTTCCTTCAAACATCTTGTTTGTTCCTTTGCATCAATAGCCCCCACTCTCCCATGTCTACTCTTCCTTTGCCATCTATTTAAAACAATTTTATATTTAACTGACTTAATTTTACCGATTAGTGTTATTCATATGCCAATTTCCAACTCTTAATTGCACTTAATGCGAGTTATCTTTATCTGTACCCCTCACATTTGAATAAAGACATCTCCAGACACACAGAACTCATGGGATCTAGGGACATTGGGACTTCTAGGTACCACTGTGATTTCAGTAAACACGCATTTCAGGAAGTAACAAATGTTTATCACAGAATATTCTGAACTGGAGGAGACCCACAAGGATTGAGTCCAATGTCCCAGAGCCACTTTGCTGCACTAATAACACAAGACACATCATTACCTGAAGAAACACCTGCAGCTGTAAATACAAAGTATTCCTCTAAACTGAAAATACTCTGTTCACTCAACATATACAGAACAAACAGAGGGGTGGATATCTAAGAGGATTTTTAACCTTAACGTCTCATATTGGGTTCTTAGATGAAAATGTATGTCTTTACCAAAGCACATGTATCTCAAAGATCTTTGTGCTCTTGCTACATCTCTATTTGCACTGTTAAAGGGTTCCTTTCATTGTTTTATTCTCCTTTAAGTTTAGATTTGATTTCAACAACTGCAGCAATACTAATTCAAATCTAAGAGTCTGTCTACATAGGGCTACACACCAGAATAGCCATTCCAAATATTCAAGCATATACATTTCCAGTTCACAGTCTGATTGCATAAGGGCCATGCCTGTGTGGAAAATAAGCCTGGTATGCCAATGTTCATGAATTTCCATATGTAGATTAGCCCTCAATTTCCCAGTTAAATAAATCCATCTCCCACATCTCTCAGGGTCACACAGGAATGAGAGATAGCATTTGATAACCACTTACTTACAAATACAAATAGAACAGTATTTTGCAAGATTCTTTCTGCATTTGTTGTTTTTTACAAGAACTATATAATGAAGATGAAAGGAAATATTAGGCAGAGATAAAATTCTTCCACTTTTTGAAATGGAAAAATCTAAGTCCACTGGACTTGCCCTCTAAAATATCCAGTGATTTTCCACCCCCACCCAAAGCAGTGGTCAATCATTTATCTGCCAAAAATTGTGTTTGGTTTGTATTTAATATTGTGGTTACAACTGCAGAATGTATTTCAGGGCATCACAGGCCGTGTTAATGTCCTGGCCTCCCAACTTCC
>VZUA01002597.1:54888-65674 GCA_013401035.1 Horornis vulcanius | reverse complement strand
CGGCCGGCCGGCCCAGGTGGGCGGGGAGCCCCCGGCCCCGCCGTGGGGAGCCCCCGGCCCCGCCGTGGGCTCCTGAGAGAGGGGGGCTGGCGGCCGCTGATTGCCAGCGGCTCCCCCGGCACCTCCGCTCAGAGGGGGCTGAAAGGCCCCGGAAGACACTGCTATGCCTCTGGTGGGTTTGTTCCCACAGGGCAGAAGGCGGGGAGTTGATGCCTTCTCAAGCCAGAGACACGACGGTGGCCTTAGAGATGCTACAGCAACTGGTCAGGTCATCTATAAACCCACTTTGCTCCACCAAAGTGAAATCGTTTTGTACTCATAAAAACCCAGCACCTAATACCTGAGCCAGGACTCATGTCCAGAAAGTAATAGCAGGAAGGAAACAATCCCAAAGTTCATTTAAAGCCCACTTGGTTTTCCCGGTGATTAGTTGGTACTGTGGGGTAGCCGTGTAATCCTTTTTTCCCTCAGGTCAGTTGTCCCAAAAGTGTTTGTGACTTGTTAAACACACACTTCGCAATCTCTGGCTGGAGACCAGAGGCTGTCCCAGTGCTTTGGCATGACTATTGTTGAGTTTGGTTTGAGTTTTGGTAGCCTTACTGCACAGTCAAAGGATTAGATGTTCAGGTAGTGGGGGCCTACAAAGTAAGTGGTTACCTCACTGTCCATACACTGAAAATCAGTAATTCCTTTAATTAATATTTTATGTATTTTCTTGATTTTATTCACTGGAATTCTTGATTTGAACACCCAAAAGTATTTATTTATTTAAATCTCATACAATTTAAATTGAAAAGGACATTTTCTACTTCTGAATATGCACAGAAAATTTTGTTATATGCTGGTACATACATTGCATGCTGCACTTGAGACATATCTGCATTTGCAGTTACATAATCAAGAAACATGGGGTTTCGTCCCATGAATCTAGAATCACATTCTGAGCGGTTTTAAACCAGTATGCCTCCACAAATTTAATGCCTGCCAGAAAATTTATATCAGCTAAAATTTTAGCCTCTGAATTTATAAAAAGCTGGTTTTAATTTCTGTGGGGAGAAGTGTCTTAGGAACTTCATTTTTTAAATTTTGTGTTCCTGGAAACTGAGTGGACAATATAGCATTGTCAAATCTTTTGCTGTAGAACAATGAATGTATCATTATAATTTAGATAAAACAGTGCAATCCTCTATATATTTGTTTCGTAAGATTCTTATGTTTGTGGTTATAGTTCAACATGACTCACCTACAGTACATATCACTGCCACAGCTGTTGTAAACCTTCTTCTGAGTCAGAGAATGACTTTATGACCCAGAATTCTGGCAGTGAGTACTATCCTAGTGATTTTCCCAATTAAGAGAGAATTGTGAGTTGGTATCAGAGCAGGGTGAGTCAGTTTGATGTAAGGCAAAACTAAACTCATCAGTTACTACTGCACTAGGTCAGTATCCTCTTCCCTTCCAAAGTCAGTGTTATGAAAACCTGGAATCATCTTGTGATGGGACCTCCTCTGAGAGTTCAGAGAGACTGCAGTGGACCATGGAATCAGCTCTTCTTATTCCCAAATGCTCCAAGCTGCTGTACCAGCCATCTGTTGCTCACAGCCGTGGGGCACACAGTAGCTTTGCAGGGTTTTGAGGCTGGCAGAAGGGTTTCTCTGCTTTAGTCTGAGAAATCATTTTGCTTCTTGTGCATACCAAAGGGCAAGATGAACAACTTTAAAATCACATGTGGTTCTCTGCATTTTTTTTCCCTGAAAAACATTTCATATCTGCCTGAACTGACTTTGAATAACAAAATTTGGATACCCTGTACTCTGCAGAGAATTGGAATTGGTCAACCACCTACTTGCTTTAAAATTATGTCAGAAAAAAAAGGGACCATAATTTGGGATGGGGTACATGGATGAGCTATGAGGGTATGATGAACTTGAGTTAGGCTGGTGGCAAACCTAGGTTTGCTCTGGTGTTTTGCCACCCTGACACAGTTAGGAAGGGCTTAAGGGTTGAGGCTGTGGTGAGGCCAACACCAAACACAGGGCAGAGAGTGGCGACTCAGCGACCAGCAAGTTGGGTGTGTTGCCTGTCACTCCAGGGACTTCAGTGTTGACTCTGGCAGCAGCTCCCTGCTGGGCAGGCAGAGGTTGCTGACTCAGGATTACAGCTGGGGTCAACTTTGAGCTGAACTTTGGGTGAAGCACAACTGACGAGGCAGGTTTGAAGTAGTGTTCAGAGGATGTAAATAATTATGGGGGAACCCACTGATACAGCTGTAGGACAGAAGCTATTGTTGAATATTTTATAAAAGTTTTACCTTGCTCAGAGTGAAGTATTTGCACTATACTGTGTCTGAGGCAGCTATTAAAGATTCTGTTAAGGGTTAAGGTGAGAATAGCTGGGAATTTGTAACATTTAAAGCTGATCCACTCATTTATTCGTGTCCTTGTTAATAGTCTATGTTCATTTGATTTCCAGAAAGTCATTGAAAAAATCTAATCCTGATTTCTGAATGACTTTAGGGTTTATTTCCTGTTTGACCTGCTGGACATGAGACCCATTAGACCTTGGCTGATCTGCTGGGAAGCAGCTCTGCAGAGAAGTACCTGGGGGTGGTGCTGGACAGCAAGCTGTCCAAGAGCCAGCAGGGTGCCCTTGAGGCCAAGAAGGCCAATGGTGTCCCAGGGGGAATTAGGAAGAGCATTGCCAGCAGGCTGAGGGAGGTGGTTCTGTGCCTCTGGTCTGCCCTGGTGAAGGCTCACCTGGGGTGCTGTGCTGAGCTCTGGGCTCCTCAGCACAAGAGAGACATGGAGCTCCTGGAGTGGGTCCAGTGGAGGGCTACAAAGGGTTAAGGGTCTGGAGCACCTCTCCTATGAGGATGAGGGAGCTGGGCCTGTTCAGCCAGAACAGGTTATGGCCAGAATCTTTGGGAAGAGTCTGTGCAGTGGATTCTGGTTAGAGGAGGAAGAAAATGCATGTGAACCATATGCAGGAACTGAATTGGGTTGGTGAGGAAGCAGAGGCAGAATGCAGAGAGATTTGTATGAAATGCTGCCTGCTTCATTGGCCCCTTTGTTTTGTAGTACTTTCCATGTCTTTCCAATTTTTCCATTTTTTCATGTTTTCTGAATAACTTTCTTATATCTATCTATGCAGAATACAAATCCAGATAGCTTTACTGAAGTGAACAGAGCCACGCCACATTTGTTTTTGTTAAATATGAAATTAAAACTGGAGGGTTGTTTTCATGCAGTAAACGTGGTAGGAGCATAAGGGAGAAATGCAACTTAAAATAGCATTTGGGAAATATATATAGCAAAATGAACAAACAATATGCAGTGAGTCATGTCCAGCGGTTCTTGCAGTAAAAGAGAGGATCTTCTCTGAGGAAACTAGCTGGGAATAACTTTTGCTGGTCTGAAGCTGTAGCTATCCTCTGGGTACAGCATTTTGGCAGTGGCCAATGTGTTCCTTTGTGGGTCCAGAGCACTCTCTGGGCAGAGGTAATTGCAGGACTGGACCACAGGCAATCATGCACTGAGAGATCCTGTGCAGGCTAGCAGAGAAATATTCCAGCACAGTTAAGCAAAAAAATATTTAAAATCTGGTTTGTCTGGCAAATGGAGACCAAGAACCACCATTTTATTAATGGCCAAGGGCTATACTGGAGCATGCCCAAGGGACAAATGCCACTGTCCTGAGGGAACCTGTTACAGCAGTTATCCTCTTACCTGCTGCTATGCAGACCTATCTTATAAGCTGGTGGCACAGCTGCCCTGAAGCCAAACTAACTGTACCAAGGCAGAAGGCAGCAGCACAGGGCAGCTCTGCTTTTATGGGCTTTGAAACCATGAAGCCAGATAGAATTGGCCAGGCTGGGTGGCAGCAGTTTGGCCATCTCTATTAAATATAAAACTCAACACACAGCAGAGAGAAGGGGCTCTAATGACACTATTTCAGCTTTGTTCTCATGGTAACCATTATGTCATCAGGATACCATGGTTACTATAATACTACTTACATTTCAAATGTTAAAAAAAGGCAGAAGGAGGAAAAAAAAACAAACTTTTCCCAAAGTTGAGAAGAAGATGTGTTTATTGAGAACCAAGTAGTCACAAGGAAGAATTAACCAGGAGGTATTAATACTTCCTGGAAAAGCCATTTTGAAACCATGAAGGATTGTTTCATCTAGTAATTACTATTTCTTACTGTTTCTGTTGCTGTCCCTGTCACCATATGGTGCATGTCCTGGGGTTTCCCCTCTCAGCTTTGTCACCAGCAGCTATTTTGATAAATGCACATTGCAGAAGGTTAACACGGTCAGATTCAAAACTTTGGGAGCATAATTTGGGCTTGAGTTATAAACCTCAATTTGCACAAAAGTCAGAAATAAAAAAATCCAGAAGTATAAGGTTGGGACTGTGAGGTTATCTCATTTCAGAGGTTCAAGCTAAGCAAAGGAAGTCTTGGCTTGGATGCTTTCAAGATGCTGAAGCATATGGTTCAGAGGAAAGCAGAACGGCAGCTTGCTATTCCTTGTTTGAGGACAAAAAGTATACTGATGGCAGGATGTTTTCAGGGGATCAGGCCTGCAGACCTCTACAGCTACAGCATGAGAGACCTTTGCTGTGGGAGAGAACAAGAGCTCTGACACTGTGAGAATGCATGATTTTGAAAATGATCTGATAATGAGAAGTGAAAGAGCTTTAGATCATTGTATGTGTGAATCTAAAAAAAAGGAACTAAAATAGACAATGCACATACTTCCAAAAGCAGCTGGTGTTTGTGGGACTTTTGGTATTAGGTGGCTGTTCAACTTAAGACTGTTTACAGAAATCACTGGATGTTCTATGCATTGTTGATGTCAGGTCCTGGGAGGTAGTTTGAGAGAGAATCCATAAATGCAGTGCATTTAAAATTTAAAATTAACTTTTTGGCACCCTTGAGAGTTCAGGACTGCTCATTTGGGCAAGGCTGATTTTGAGATGGTATTAAAAACTATTAACAAAATGTTAGGTATTAAGATTTGATGGGGAAATGCTAAAATCAAAATAGTTTTGTTAACTTATGTAATTTTCTGATCTTATCACCTGTACTGTTCTTCCTCTTTCCCCTGATAACCTTTTATCACTGATTAAAGTACCTTTTTCTAAACTGGAAAGTGAATTTTTGAGGCCAGGGTTGTAGCTTTCTATACCAACTGAACAGGATCATAAAAAAGCAGGAGAGACTCTTACAGAAGTGTGAAACTACAGGAACTAGATTTTAGATGCAATCTGAATTGAGAAGCATAGTATCTCACATATATATTTTTACATGTGTATATACTCACAGCCATGAAAATTTGTTGTATTAGCCAATAAGAAAAAGGACCAATGGCTGCTGTGTAAACCTAACCATGGAGAAACCAATGAGATGTGTACAGTCAATTCTAAAATGTTTCCCTTTAATACACGTTGAGCTTCCGGAAGCATTAAAGTACCCCACTTATCCCTAGATTGATTTCATCTCTCTGCAGGATCCCTCCTGTCCATATCTAGCATTCAAAACATTGTCTCTGAGTGCATTTCTCCTTCTTGCTGTTGCATATTTTACAAACAAATAGTCAAATCACAAAAGTTTTGGTAAACCAGCAGCAATCACCAGCCAGACCTTCCCATACACAAAAATCCATAGTTCAGCTTCAGGACTTTTTTGGGGAAAAAAAGCACAAATCTGAAAGGAAGGGATGATGCTATAGAGAATATTCCTCTTGACTACAAAAATTTCCATGCCAGCAAACAGCTAGTGGTGTTTCTAGCAAATTCCCTCTCTCTAGATTAAACAATCAGCTGCCCTTTCTTAATGTTCACTGTAGCCTAGCTCATTTTGTACATCTGTTGTAGTCTTGCAAATATTAGTAAACAAGCCTTTCACAGCATGGCTTGCTGCTAAGCAGCACTGACAGACACTTGAGATAGCTGGAGTCTCTATAGTTGGGTATGGCTAAAGATTTTTACCTGTTTTTCTGTCTGATTTAATAGTCCTCTTGATCCAAAATAGAGAAAATTTATGTCCAAAATCATCCAAAATGGCAAACATTTGGTCCGAGAGTACCATAGCAAAATGTTCCATAGAAAGTATCTTCTGATTTGAAATAGTCCTACCAAGGTCAGAAATATTTAAAAATATGGGAATTCAGATAATTTGTTCGTAAAGTGATAATTTCTGTGATGCTTCCTAAGTTTTCCATGTGTCTCTGATAAACATACTTTGCTACTGAAGTTCATTCATTACCAATATATAGCAGCAATTATGGTTGTACAAAGAGATGTAAAGGATGTATATGAAAAATGAGGACCTTGAGGGATGGCAGGCTAAAATACTGAACCAGGGAAATCAAATTGATTAGGGCTTTATGATCAATATCCTGAGCAGAGATAATTTCAGTATTGTATTTCTATGAGATCACCACCATAGAAAATAACTCTTCATGTTTTAGTAGTATCTTGATGTCTTAAAAAATACCTTTAGTATATTGGTAAAAGACAATGTCTGTGGTTTAATTAGGTTGCAGGGCATATAACCAGCTAAAATTTTTAATTTATACATCATGGCAGGTAACATAAATACAAGACATACATCCCTTTGCTGAAAATAACTTGATTAAGCAACCAAGGACCTACATATTGAGTGTAGTCATCAGAAGTTGGCATATGCTCTGCAAGACGGCTTTGTCTGGCACCTGAAGCTGTTGTCAAGCTTTTTCTTTGAATTCTTCTAGTCAGTATTCGTTCCCAGTCTCGTTGTCACTTAGCTCTACTGAACTGCCAGCAGCAGCGCCCTTTCTTTCTGCCTGTTGTGACAAAGCCAGTTCACCAGGCACTGCTCAGAAGTTACTCCAAGCTGTGACATATGGGAGCTTATGAATCAGGTTTTCCCAATTGGAAAAGTATCAATAATCAAGAATGACAATGAAAAATACTAAGTAAAAAGAGCCTTATTGCTATTGTTTAACAGCACTGTCTGCCATGCAAGTTATTGCCTCTCTACATGCGTCGTATGAACACTGTTAAAGTTTATATATTGCCAGAAACATAGAATTTTAACTTTTTGTGTTAACCACATGAGAAAGAAATAAGCCATTCTCATTATCCAGTGCTTAGGAAAGCACACCAGTTGGTGCGTGTGACACTCACAGTAGGAGTAGCTGACATGGGATCCATATGGCACTTGAGCATGGAATTCAGCAAGAGAAATGGAAAGGTCATCCAAACTTCAGCTGGAGAGAGAGCTGCATCTTAAGATAAAATAGAAATTACTTACCTGTGGCCAACTGTTGTATCACTACATCTAGTGATATAACATCTATATTCCTACCCTGCATCTTTATCCATGCTCTGTAGCTTTATCTTCTTAAAATGGAGCAGGGGTGGACTGTCACAGGCCTGAGTAGGAGGAGGCAAGAAGCAAATGGGTATTATTAAAGAAAGCAAGTGCACTTGCTCCAAGCTCTGAGAATTACTGGTTCTGACTGGGCTTGAGTTAATTTTCTTCACAGTAATTGGTGGGGCTGTGTTTTGGATTTGTGCTGGAAGCACTGCTGGTAATACAGGGATGTTTTCATTATTGCTGAGCAGGGCTTGCACAGAGCCAAGGCCTTTTCTGCCTCTCAAGCCCATCAGTGGGGAGGCTGGGAGAGCACAAGGAGTTGGGAGGGACNGGGAATCCATTTTGCTTTACCTATAAAACTGTCTTTATCTCAACCCATGAGTTTTCCCACTTTTATCATTCTGATTCTCTCCCCCATCCCACTGCGGAGGTAGTGAGGGAGTTACATTTTATCTTTTCATCTATTTCCTATATAAAATAACATCACCAGAACAAAGCAATAGCCAAGCTTGGAATAGTGAGCCCTGGTCATTAGGGCCTATTGCAAAGTGCTGCTCTGTCAGGGAAATGGAGCTTGGTTAATTGAAAGTGGGCTGTTGAGAATGGTTTTGGTTTTACCTGGCTTGTTAAAGCACACCTGATGGCTTGGAACTGTAGGAGAAAAGGGAGGGATTTATGTCAGCACTGTAGCTCTTAACGATTAAAAGTCTCCCTCTGGCTGGAGTTGTCAAAGGGACAAGTTGCAGACTGTCTCTGGGAATGTAGCTTGACTTTCCTGTAGTGCCACCTGGTTCCTATGAAGACTTAGATAAATGGCCAAGAGTGAATCACTGTGAATCACTGGGCTTTCAGGCTTCACCAGAGAGGGCCTCAGGCATTGGGACTTCACTGAGAGTGGAGTGGATGGGATATGAGGGGAGGAAAAGGCCTCACAGCCTGAGGACACACTCTCATTCCTGGTCTGGAGGGTCAAGATGGGACCTTGTGTGATTTTGTGTATTAGTGTGATCGAGAATTCAAATATATCAGCAATATATCAACAAAATAATATATCAGAATATTAATTGAAGCAACTGGAAAATTCCTAAACTGAAATAATAGGTCAAAACTATTAAGTACTTAAGTTTTTTTCTTAAATTCTTCACTTTGAGAATTCTTAAATTCTTTACTTTGAGCTTTTGTAATTTATTTAAATAGTATGGCTGTGGACAAAGCTGCCTTACTGCCTCCTTAACCTCTTGCTCCAGACCTAACTTCAAAGGGGCTGTTCTGATCTCATACCTGCATATATTTGAGTTAGTATACAAAACAAACATGCTCGAAGGTCACACTCATCCATGGCATAAGTCAGGGCAATTCTTTTTGAAACTGATGCAAGTTATATCTACATATATCCAGAATCTACTAAGTCTTAAAAGGCCTCAAGTTTGATTTTTCTATTTCTGTGTTCTTCATGTGAATGCCTAGAGCTGTTTGAATGCAAATAGCAATTGGAACAGTTTCAACAGTTAGGAAACAAAAGAGTTAAGAATAAGTTCCTGTTCATTTGCCAAAGTATCAGCTGAAAGATCCCTTCCAGTTTCCATTGCAATGTGATGGTGAGAGACTTGCCTAAAGCAGCACTGAGGCATACCTAGACCCGTATTCCTAAGTCAGTTCTATCTGAGATCCATTTTGCTTGTTAAATTTACAGTATTTTAATCCCTTCATCAGTTCTGTGGACATTAACTCTTTTACAGCATGGAAGTCCTGTCTATATTTATTGATGCAATGCCCCTGAGAGTAGGAGAGTGACCTTTGGTTTCAATTTAATGTCACCAGGACTCAAGTGACCTGGTCTCTCTCTTGTTGATTCAGAGCAGTGGCACACCTGACTAATATACTGCAAACACACACATAAGCAACACAGGAGATGCTATTGCTTGTGTTATTAGTCACTTCCTATTTCCAATTTAAGAATATGTTAGTAAAGAGTGTTACACAAACTGTTGATCCTGTTTTAATGAGGAATGTAGTACAATGCATTGTAGGAGTATAGAGCGATACAATTTTCCTCTGTGGGTTGGAGAAAGTATTTTCTAAGTGTTTGGATTACACAGACTACATAAGATTAGCCTAGTTGCTGCTGATTGCAGGTGTTCTAACGCCCACCTTCTCCTTTTATATGGTTTTATCATGGCTGGCATCATTATTTAGTCATTTCAGCAGTGGACAAACAGTCAGAATTCCTGGCTCCAGAGAGTAATTTGGGTGATTTACTAGTTTTTTGTGTCCTTGGATCAGTCAGAGCTCAGTTGCTTTGTGCCTCTATCCCTCAATCTAAAAGCAGAAGTTATCTGGAGGTTCATACATTTATGCCTAGGATTCTTTCCCATTCTGCAGCTAAAGAGAAAATAAATGTAAACATTTTTTCCCATGTGAAAATCTGGTATTTGAAAATTTGTGTTTATCAGGAATTGGGCCAAACTTTTTCCCAGTTCAATTAATACAAAACCAGCACACATGGTAATATTGATATGCTTTCCTTTCTGTGGGTCGAAAAGTTACAGTAAATGCTAATTAAGAAACGGAGGACTCAGATATTTCTGTCATCCCAAAGTGAATTGGCTCTATTATGTTTCCTGAACTTTTGGTTTTTTATTTGAATTCAATTCGATTTGTCTCTGGTTTTGACTTGTCTCTGTGTCACCTGAGTAATTAGTGATTGTTATGCCAACCCACTGGGTCTCCCTAAATTGCCTAGGGCCAGGTGAGTCCCAGGGCACACTGTTGGTTGCCCTGCCTTGTGCCCATTCAGAATCAACAGGAGAACTCAGCTGGGATTGAACTGAAAAAGCACAAGGCAGTGGTACTGAAGTTCACAGGCGCAAATTAACATTTATGTGACTCAGAACCATTCCAGTTTGGCTCAAAAACATGAGGTTTATTGGTGAGAAGGAGCAAAGGCCAGGGCTCTTGGCATCAGGTGACTGAAGCAATCCCTTCCTCTACCACATTCATGATAGTGGTGTCAGGGAGAAAGCCAGCAGAACTCGTGGCAGGACAAACAGGAGAATGCAAGACGTACAAGAACACTGCTAATATGAGTTTGGAAACCTGGGTGGGATGAAATGGTTTGTACCCATGAGGAAAAAAATAGTTAACATAACATTTCAGAATCCTGTGATTCTGTCACAGGCCAAGTGGTTCATGATGCCTGAAGATAGACTATATTTTTATCTGGAAAATGCCTTTCAAAAGCAAAGTCAATGACTTTAGCAAACTGCCCCCATCCCAAGGGGCATTTGATCATCAGTTTAAGACTGATGTTTAAGTAGGTTTAATAAGAGTAAATTCAGTGAACCTTCATGCCGTCCAAATATTTTCCAACATGTCAAATGCAGAGACTTTTCAAAAAGCTTGCTTAGAGATACCAGAACTA